>LPNX010049088.1:178540-225394 GCA_001517045.1 Pseudotsuga menziesii | reverse complement strand
AACTTGTGCAGTATTGTTGAGGAAAGTTAAACTTTATTCACTTCAGAGAAATCGTGTTGTTTAGTACCCAAGAGGTAAGTTGGATTTCATTCACTTCAGAGAAATCGTGTCGCTATATAAGAGAAGCTTTGCTCAATAACCAGGATCTTTGCAAAATAGAATCAAGATACTGATGATATCCCTTGACTAGAATGAATTTAACTTGCAAGCAGGCTTGGAATATGACTGTTATGTATGGCCTTAAAGTTAATTTTTGTAGGAAGTTTAGCTGTGAATGCTGCCCCTCCACAAACTGCTTGAAAGAATATTTGACCAATACATTGCCTCTGGAAACAAAATTGTTGTAAGAAAACATCATATTAAAGCAAGCACAAAACCTTCATAGTATGAAGAGTTAAAAACATAAAATCGTTCAGCTACTCATGCTACAACTATCCAACAAGAGATTGGAGAAACAACTCAACTAAGAAGAAGAGCACAATATTCGCATCAACAGTGGCCTACTCACAATACCACAAATCACCCATAATAATTCTGGAAAAAGAGTTGAGTGCCAAATTTTCATTTTAATAAAGAGAGTCAGTTCTTCGATGCATTCTATAAAAGCTTGCCCATAAATACATTTAAAACTTAAAAGTAGCCATGACAGGGAGGTAACAGCCAAATTTCAAGACTGCTTGCAAGCTTGAATTGTGAAGAAACACTAAATCTCAGGCATGGGCTTTCAAGCTTAAATCACAAGAAACACTAAATGTACATAACAAAGTTAATACCATCTGAAGCAAAGTTTATGACATACCATCTGATTCATCAGTGGAGAGCTCCCCTGATTCAGCTTTCAAGGCCATGATACTTGAATCTTCAATCAAACTACTTGGATAACTACCTCTAAAATCCAGAGCTCCTCCAAAAGCTGTCTGCGCATATGTCCATTTGGAATGTGCGAGCAAACTGGAGAAAGTGTTAATGGAAAACAAAGAATTTGCCTTCAGTCTCGTCCCATTACTCGAAATCCTCCTTCCAAATCTGCATCCCGGCCTGAAGGGCGATTCCTGGCAGTGAAATAGGTGGCTTTCTCTAGCCTGCAGAGACCTTACACAGAGCTCTGCTAGACAACGGAGGGTTCCAGATATACCATAAACCGCCCCAGCCATTGTGTTCCAAGTTAAAGACTGTATCTAAAGAAAAAAAGCCACGAGGGGATAGGAACCAGAAATTGGGTCTTGATAAAAATGAAGAATACCTATCCCTGGTTGGTTAAACTCTAAACCCTGTCGGTCCTTTGGCATGAGAGAATCTAGGAGAACCAAACCATTGCATTATGTTGATGCTGAATGAAAAATAATGTATATCTGAGAATGGGTATTTGCTAATGTGCCTCTGGCCCGAGAGCCAACTAAACGCGGGCTGAGCTTATTCAAATAAACGCGGGCTTATCCAAATTACCTTCGCGTGGATATAGCGACGGAAGTCAGGGCTCGCGTGGATATAGCGACGGAAGTCGGGCTTCCTTAAAAAAAAATTGTAAAAATGCATAATTTACCCTTGATTTTTCCACGAAAGTAAAAAAACGTGGAAAACTAACGTGGAAAAATCCGCCCATATGTACTAGTGCCCAAATTGGCTCAAGGTTAACATTCCCACCCCCTTATCCTTAGGAAAATCATGCCCCCATCTCATTATTCGTTGCATTGACATAGTTGGCTGTGGGTTTTTCATTGATTTGCATATTTACATGATGTTTACAAACCTGCTTGACTTAGCATAGAAACCATAGGCATCAACCATGATCTCCTATATACCAAACATTAATCAATGACAGGGCCTTGGCCTTGAGTTCCTTCTCATGATTTGATATAATATTTACATCATATACATTAATGCAACGGGGTCAAAACCAGGGTGTTACAAAGTGTTTGAAAATTTTTTTGAATGAGATATACCTCTATTATTACTGATAAAACATTCTATTTAGAGTTGTGATTTCATTTTAATGATTCTATAAGCTGTAGATTTAATAATTCTAGTGATTCCTAGAATTACTAGTCAATTCGGATGAGTAGAATTAACTAGTTTTGTGAGTTGTTCAATGGAATATATATGGGTGGAAATATAAAGACATATAAATTTAAGTACCCATTATACTCTTTCCATCATCTACAATATTCATATATTTCTTCTTATTTTTCATTTGGAAAGTTAAATTGCAAACTAGATACATTGCAGTGAAATTAGTAACTAGTTTTTAGATTCGAATCTCTGTTTTTCGTAAAATATGATTGTACAGCTATATGATATATTATTGGTAATTTAATTATGTTGTATAATTATATTTTACATATTTTTACTTTCACCTTTGTGGTCATCGAAACTCGGTATGATTGGTTTGATTGAATTCCTGGCAGTGTTTATTAACTAGTTGTACTGATTGAACTTGAAATATTCTTCGTTTATCTACTCTGATCAGTTATGAAAATGTATTTTATTTTTGTTGTATATACATACTTAAATATGTGTATAATGGCTTTAAGTTCACTTTTTGGTTCATTGGCATGGTTGCATGTCAAATTTGTGCAAGACTAGTTGTTAGTATTAAACAACTAGTTAACTAGTTCTTATGGAATCATTTTCATAATTACTATGTTTAAGTAACTGGAAAATGGTAATTAGGCCTTATTTACATGTTATTAGGTGTAAATTATCCATTGTACTTGATAAATAGTGGTTAAGTGATAAACAAATTAAATTATATTAACTACCATCAATTGTGCGCTAAGTGTCGTTAAGTATTGTAATCAGAACACTAATTACTAGTAATCATGATTAAGATTAAATGTACTTTAGAGGTGGAATTTATGTCTGAATTGGATTGGAATGGATATGTTATGTTTCTATAAGGTTTTATTAATCCTTCCCTACCTTTGGATCATACATTGGAATAGTCATTGAATTTATTTTAATTTATTGGTAATTAAAGGAACTTTGTCGTGAAGAAATCTTGAAAAATGAAATTTAATATTTGTTTAACTAATTCATTATGCTAAAATGATATAATTAGCCTTAGAGAGATAACTATATGTCCCTCATACCCATTTATATCCATGGGGGACATTAATTTTATTAATTTTTTTTGTATAAAATATGTACATGATGTTTGGTCATGAGGCTCAATCCTACATGAGCTATGGGAAGTATTTGTTTTTCTAGAAATACTTTAGAATGGGTGTTCATATGGTACAACCCTAAATTTTATGCAATACATGAATATATAGTGTTTATTTAATACAATGCAAGACCGTAGGGGATTTGAACGTAGGTTTGGACCATTAACTAATTTATTACCAAGTGTAGCCTATAGGATCAACTCTTAGATATGTTCATATGAAAATAATACATGCTTGTTCTATACAAGATGTGAGGCTTAATCTATCTAAAGAAGTATTTATTGTTGTTGGATGTTTAATTTTTAGTCTATATCCTTATATTGTATCCTCACACTTTCTTGTGGTTTCAACTATAAATCTTTGCGATTAGTTTTAGACAAGGATTTTAATCATTGGGCATAGAAAAGGGGCTAGACATTCTCATTACATATGGATTTGTTATTTTATGAAGAAATCAATGAGTCTATGTCTCATTTCTATGGTTTTAAGAATGAGATTCATGTAATCTCCATGCCTCTTAGGTCCAAATCGTGCCTTGTTATGGATATTACCATGATTCTTTTTTCTTACAGAGTAAATGTTTCAATGTAGTGAAATGAATGATTTCTACTGCAACAACTAAATAAATATCTAGAACAGTCTACTTTATTCTGAACTTTATATAAAATAAAAACTGAAACAAAGAACATATATTAATAAATACAGTTAATTTAAAAATATCTAAATAAACAAATATGAATATATCAGATAATTAATTCTTAGAACATCATAAACAATAAAATCCTAGGATTGTTAAATGTAAATTCAAACTTGAAACAATCATAATCAATTAATAACATTTACCCATGAATATTCTAATAATCTAATTACACGTATAGCCAAGGAAATTCAATACAAATTAATAAATAGAGTGAAAATAACTTTTCATCCTTTGCATCTCCTGATTAGTTGTAGAACTACCATGTTCCTCCTAGCCTTATATTTCTTGAGTAGCTCTACAAGTTGAACTCAACAAATCACCCCCGAGTAATACCAAGCATACTATGAATGAATAAACTAGGGAATTTTTTCTCTATCTTTTAATCTATAGCAAATTAGCCACGAGGTGTTTTACCAACTCTGTGTAAACCCTATATCGTATTTCCCCTTACTAATCATAGTCCCAATAGGACTACCATGTTCCTTTTATGGTTATTGAGTGCTCAAGGGTCTACAGTTGAACCTTCCATTGAACTAGGTACCATTACCCACTATAATGTCCTCTGTCTGCAAATGTTCTTTTTAAGTAGATAGCTCTATTTGAATTTTGGATGCTCTCTTCTCTTAAGGAAGAAGTGATTTCTTTTTCTTTCTCAATCTTCTTTTATATTCTCTCCTCATTCAAGAAGTAGTTAGGGTTCTATTTTCTTCATTTATTTTTATTTTCAATTTATTACTAAACATTTATCCTCACTTTGTTTTAATTTCCCATAAATATTTTCATGTATTAATTAAAAAGGTTCATTCCCTCATAGTGTGCTTGGTCACTCTTTAAGTGGTTGTTCCCAAACAAGTTAGAAGGACTAGGTAGACATGATCATGCACACACACACAAATTTTCCAAAAACACTTTAAGTTCACATTCTTGATGCTCCAAAGCCTCCAAGCTCAACATCAAGTCAAAAACACTGTAATGTATATGATTCTCTAGGGCCTCCAAGCTCAACATCAAATCCAAAAAAAACTTAAGTTTTACACTTTTATTTACAAGGGGTGAAAAAAATTGGGACATTACATCCCGACACCCTTAAAATAACACCATCCCAATGTTAGCACATTTATTGCAAATTCTGAAACATAAATGGATATGACTCTTTCATGACATCCTCAATTTTCCATGTTTCCTCCTCAATACTGTAATTCTTCCATTGTATTTTCGACTAGACTATAGTCCTCTTCCGAAGTAGTATATCCCTCTAGTTCAAGATTGTAAGGTTTGTCGTTACACCAAAACCCGCAGATGTTGATGAACATTTAAAATCCAGCACAAGGACCTATCACCAGGAGTGGTGGTTAGTCCACTTGTTTTATATTCCCAAAGATACGACGATTACACCAAGTGGAGGTTGTACTGATACTCCAACACCCCGCCTCTGGTGTAGCTCTATGGAATTTAAAATAAGTGGACTAACCGCCACTCCTGGTGATAGGGCCTTGTGTTGGGTTTCAAATGTTCATCAACATCTACAGGTTGTGGTGTAACAGAAAACCTTACATGGTATCAAAGCATAGGTCTCATGTTCAATTTCCCTGAGCTATGCTAGAGGTGAGGTGTTGGAGTATCGGTACAACGTTCTCATGGTATAACCACTGCACCTCTGGGAATACAAAACAAGTGGACTAACCACCACTCCTTGTGATAGCGCCTTGTGTTGGGTTTCAAATGTTCATCAACATCTGCAGGTTTTTGTGTAATAGAAAACCTTACATGGTATCAGAGCATAGGTCTCAGGTTCAATTCCCTCGAGCTACACCAGAGGCGGGGTGTTGGAGTATCGGCACAACCTCCACATGGTATAATTGTCGCACCTCTAGGAATATAAAACAAGTGGACTAACCCCAGCACAATGCCCTATCACCAGGAGTGGCGGTTAGTCCACTTGTTTTATATTCCCAGAGGTGTGGCGATTATACCATGTGGTTGTTGTACCAATACTCCAACAAATATATGAAGGGGTTCTAGTATGAAATCCCCTTCTGGTTCTACCTGTGACATATTCCAACCAACAACATGTTTCAGATCATAAATATACTTTTTAAGCAATGATACGTGAAAATCATTATGTATTTTTACATGAGTTGAAAATAAAAGTTCCTATGCCATAAGGATGACATGCAGTTCATCCATTGTTACTTTTTAAATATCCTTTCTTTCTTCCAAATCTGAGAATTTGGATTGAAATCTTATAGGAAATTTTCTTAAGACCTTTTGTACAATCATTTCTTCTAGAACCCCTTCTCGTAGACCTCTCAAAGTGTTCACAACTTCATCTACACAAATAAAATAGTCCCTCTCTCAATGGAATGTGGTCCATATCGTGTATGATTTTTCATAGTTTCCAATATGA
Source organism: Pseudotsuga menziesii (assembly GCA_001517045.1). Lineage (NCBI taxonomy): Eukaryota > Viridiplantae > Streptophyta > Pinopsida > Pinales > Pinaceae > Pseudotsuga > Pseudotsuga menziesii. Next base: position 219,123 of record LPNX010049088.1, on the reverse strand, counting down.
TAATATTGTTCCTTCACGGCATCCACAAATTAGGCTCGAGTGGGATTGGCTTCAAAAATTTCAGACCCTTCTACATAGTTTTTCTCATAGTAATTTTCCCACCAACTTTGACATGGGGGATAGCATTGAGGAGCGTAAAGGTGATTTTTTCCCTATCGGCATTATTGTGGATAGAGAAATACCATTCTGGAAGATTTAATCATTCTTCCAAAGAATATATTTATATCTAACCTTTAAATACAGTAATATCAAAATTAACTTTGATCTTGAGGGGGGAAACACCTATGAAGTGGCCACTTGATGAAGGATCATCTGTTGTTTTCTGCATTTATCAAATGATTTAGACAAATGTTTCTATCATCGTGTCCCTCTGTCGTGCAAGGGATTCCTCAAGAAACATCTTCATAGGATATCCTATCCCATTGTCTCTCTTTTATTCCATGATGAGTGGTCATTAGTGTCTGTGGGGTGGTATTTTAGAGGCTCAAGTAGGTCTATTATGAACTCCTTATACCCCAACCTCATTAGGGACATGTGTAGAGAAACAAATAAAGAGCAGATTGATCTAATACCACCGATAGAGGTTTGTGTGAGAATGAAATGAAATAATGGATATATTACATAGTACACAAATATATATTTCAAAGAACACAGTGATGCAATAAACTCAAAGTTTATAACCTAATGAATAGGACAAACTCTAAAATGCAGAATACAAAATAGTTAGAATGGTGGTAGTTAATCTCCAAGAACAGATGTGGTAGCTACGCTCATCCATAATAAGTTGAGTTACAATGAGGCCAAAAGGTCCCTTTAACATAAATCATAATGAGAAAACCCTAAAAAATAGAAACCCTAACCCCAAAAGATGAAATGTAAAAAGGTTTATTGGCCCCATTGTGGTTAGTTGATACATCAACTTCTCGGGGGCATAAATTCTACATACAATATCTATTTTGTATTCTTGGTATCCCTTCTGAAAGGATTGGATAGGATGTACACATTTTGAATGGCCCATACCCATCCTTTAACTATAAGCTAGGCATTCTTGTGCCAAAAAAACATTGTTTAGGGCCTCAAAATGGCCTCGCAAGATTATGACCCAAAAAACCCAAAAAAATTCCAAGATGGAAAACTATGCTTTGATCTAGTGGAACAGGTGAGTGGAAACCAATTCCCACATTGATCATTGCAATACTTTTATTGTTTACTCTTATAATAACCATGGAGAATCTATTAATGCCTCATGTGTTACATATTTATATCATTACTCCTTTTGTGTAAAATGTTGCATGAGTCACCATTGTGTCATGCTATTTTCTAGGGTTTTCTTTATCCTATGTCAACCATTAATTATTTTATCTAAATATTCATTTAATCCTTACATGTCTTCAAGTTGTTCTTAGTTTCATCACCATAACTAGTTTTTTACTTGTGCTACTATCAAAGGTCCCATTGACTTCTCATATGTGGGTCGTTTCTCATTAACTATGACACATTGCTTTGAGAGATTAACCAAGAGTCATTGGTACCCTAGGTATGATTTCATCATTGGTAGGTTTCTTTGTGCTCAAAAAATTACATCTCATCATTGGTTGTTGACTGGGTTGTTTCCCATATGTTTTCTAACAAGATCTCTATTCACATTTTGGGATTCATGTCATAGATTGGATTCCATTTTCATCATAGGTAGAATTACTCACTTTTGTCAACAAATTTAATCATTGGTTGTTTCTCAGAGGGTATTTTTCATGCACTATTCCTAGTTGGTGCTTGTGATAGATGTACTTTGTGGTGTTCATGCAAAATTTTTGTCCAAGACCTTTCAAAACAAATCAGTTTATAGTGTGTGCTTGTGTTGGTCGATGGAGGATGTCTAATACCTTCCTTCCAACATATCTCTTCCTATGGACACCAACTCATTTTTCTCTAGGAATATTATTTAGATACCTTTATAGTACCTTGGGGATTGTAGACATCAATGGAAGTTTCCCTCATTATTAACAATGGGAATACATAAAATTACCCTAATTGATAGATTTTACAAGTGTTCAATGTCAACATGTCTATTCACACTTGCTAATATATTTCATGTGCCTTGAAACCCATTATCATCATCGGTGGGTGATATCATGTTTGTTAATAAAACTAAATCAATGATAAGTAATCAAACGATGTCTACTATGTTGACTCCAAATAATTTATTCAAATGGTGTAGACTCATACATATTGATGGGCTTGTATTTAATACCTTGGGTTGCACTAGCACTACTTGATTACGCTATTGCTCGAGTTGCATAAGACTGTCATAAACTTTATCTAATTGATAAGTTATGGAGAACTAGGTTACCCCTATTTCATTTCCAATTTTTCCCCGGATGAGCATTGAGATATAGACAAATTTAGTATTTTCTCATGGCTATGATCTATTTTGACATGGATCTACCATATATCTTTTTGTGGCTATGATTTTTCATTTTATATATTATATGGATTTGTAGTGTACTTGATTTGGAGGTCATGTTTGTATACAATTGATCATGTGCATTCCCACCTCAAGGGAGAGAGACATCTAATATTCCTATCCTCACTTACAGGTGCTTCTAATGTGATGTTCATTATATTCCACTTTGTAGATTTATTCAGATTTTATAATGTATTCCAACCTTCAATTCCAATTTTGACCCCATACATTAGGGGGGAACTTGGAATATTTCCCACCATATGCCTTCCAAGGATGGTATTAGATACTATGACACTAAAATTACATAAATGCGAAAAACTCATCATTGAGAAGAAAGTTCATATTGAGTTGAAAAAAACTCATAATTGAGCATGGAACTTGTGCACAACTTGAAATTTCTTCGTTCATATACCATCAACCCTATAATTGTTGGTAGTAAATTATTACTAAGAAGGGGGGGTGAATCAATAATAGCACATATATGTCCAAAATATGCAAATTTTCATATTTTAAACAAACACTCCAATAAACAGAGAACCATACAAATATACGAGAACAAATGTATTTTTATATGTATATGAAAATTTACATCAATGGGAGATTATAGTCTTTGATCATGAGCACCCACTCATTCATATGTTCACTTGATCTCAAGTACAACTTGTGATTTGTTGGAACCAAACTACAGCAGATTTTATTTGCGTAAGCTCCAACTTACGACCTCTAGACATCGACCTGAACAGACATCATTTTTTTCATGCAAAATATGACTTGCGGCTTCAAGATCATATCTACGAAATAAAACTCTCTAGATGTGGAAGTGGAAACCTCCTTTGTTTCTCCAACACCTACTAGAAGGAGATCATGATCCCCTGAATTTATCCGCACCCACAGAAAAGATGTTTCTACACCTTGATAATTCTCTAGCACCCACTAGAAGGAGGTTTGAGCCACTTTATCCTTTCCTAGTCCTACCTCCCTGATATGAATGTGAGTGTATAAGTGATGAAATGTTCTTCCTTCAAATTCCAAAATTGCTAAATTATTTTGATCTGCATCTGTGTATATGTGTCAGCCAGTTGCTCAAAAACAGTTATGATCTATGTCTTTCTCTTTAATTTACACAACTATTGCAATCATTGATCTCTGTCTTTATATTTGTGTCTCACAGTTTCCCAAAACAATTCAGATTTGCGTCTATGAGTATTTGCCTAGATATATGAATCAGACCTTCCTTCCAAAATATGTATGTGTCTTATGCCAGACCTTTCCTTCAAAATAAGTCTATGTATTTCAACATTGGTCCTTTATTTAAAAGAGGTCTATGTTTTTCTATGTCATAACTTTATTCAAAATACATATTCGTCTTTCAACGTCATTATATTTGTGTCTCACAGTTTCCCAAAACAATTCATATTTGCGTCTATGAGTGTGTGCCTAGATATATGCATCAGACCTTCCTTCCAAAATATGTATGTGTCTTATGCCAAACCTTCCCTTCAAAATACGTCTGTGTATTTCAACATTGGTCCTTTCTTTAAAAGAGGTCTATGTTTTTCTGCATCATAACTTTATTCAAAATGCGTATTCATCTTTCATCATCATACCTTTCTTCAAAATATGTCTATATCTTTTAGCGTCATACCTTTATTCAAAATACGATGTGTGGAGATAATAGTGATTTGCACAGTTATACTTATTTTTCGCGCATCCAAACTCCGGGTATCCTATCAACCAGCATTGCTCATCTTACACTATGGATCTGCTCCAAAATAATATTCATCTACGATCAATGAGCCATCGATACCCCAAAAAATAAAGACTATGAATATTTCCAAATAGTTATCTTCGTCTTCCACAAAATTTATTCATCACATCCATGTCTTGTGTATGTACAATCTTCTCAACTCAAGAGATGTGTCCACATGATGAATTCCATTTACTTCAGATGTCATCTCATTGGCTTGTGTATCTGACAAGCTAATGTTTGTGTTGGTGTGCCACTTTTTCAATTCATCTTAGTATTTTAAGACACAAATTCCAACACACTTGTGGGATTTTTGCACAAACAATTTACTTAATTTGCAAGTCTCATACTTATGGTTATTTACACTTATTCTTTTATGTATATAAGTATGTGAAAAAATGCGACCAATGTCATGATGGTCCTTGGACCACTTAGACTTCAATTTTTGGTACATATTTTGTAGCAACTTCTATATGTGTAAGCTCCAACTTATGTCCTCTAGGAACCGACCTGAAAAAAATATCAATTTTGCTACGCAAACTACAACTTATGGCTTCAAGATCATATCTATGGAAGAACTGCGCTCTCTAGGCGTGGAAGTGACAACTTCCTTTCGTCATTTCAAACATAATAATTTGGTGGAGGAAACTCAAAATAACGAGTACAACTCCTAAAGTCATACTAGTAACCCAGCTAATGGATGAATGTACTGTGATTAGTTCAAAGGTGACACGACATGACGATGATTGCCAATAGAAAGTAATATAATTTCCCATCCGGCTTTTTATGTTTTATGATTTTTTGGTATTTTTCATATTTGGAAAGATTGAAAGAGAAAACAATTTCATATAGTACAATAATGATAAAACAAGTGTCATGGGAAAGGAGACTAGTTCCAAGCAGTGGAACATACCTAAGCTCAATACAAGGAAGCATATGAAGGATAAGGACACTCGCGGGGGATGTCTCCTCCGGGTAAGGCGTAATCAAGCTGCAAAAGATATATGGGAGGCTTTGCTTGGATAGGATTGAGACAAGCTCAAGTTATGTGGCTTATAAAATGAAGTGGGGAGCCGACATAAATCTCAATACGGAAAGCGAACGTATGAAAATGCAGTTACAACTTGATAGAAAAGGGGTCCCAATAGGATATGGCTAGAAACAATTTAAAGAAATAACATGAAGTTATTTTACTCGAATAAATGGTGGGACTATAAGAGACTCCCCGACCTAAATAAGGCCACTCAACATGGGAACCAAATGAAAAAATGGGATCTAACTAGAGTACCCATGATAAGGAGAGATCTACCACTTATGTGAAGCCACTTCTAGTAGCTGCATGAGGGTTATGTGGTATCACAAAGTGGGTTCATACCTATGGTTAATATGATATTATCAAAGGACAATGCAAGATGCATGCAGAAAAAGTGATCCTATCCTATATGTCATTCTAGTCTCATACTTGTCATAGGCATGAACAAGTCAAAGCCTCGGTGAAAGTGCATCGCAAGAGGTTCCTATACAACAAAATTAGACCAAACAACATCAAATGATTAATAAATGTCCAAACTATAGGCCAAGTGGGTAAAGATTAAAAAGAATGATAAATAGTAAAAAATGATATTTTTACTATACCATTTGTTTTTAACCCAAAATAGTGCATTTGGAGCAAATTAGACTTTGAAATTTCAAACGATGATTCCCGGATCTACAGGCCATAGAATCTAGTGTCGTTGGGACCAGGTATTTCATAATCTCACTCTTTATATATTCCATGCATTAATTTTTTATTTTGGTGGTGGATTTTTACACATTGAGCAACCCAATTTGGGGATACTACCCACGCGGGTCATAGTTCATTGGGTTGGGTATAGGGCTTGATGTAAACGGGAAAAGAAAATACTTCCTGCATACATACACTACTGTCATAAAGAAAAGTCTCATACAGGATCGGGTATGTAAAAATATATGGTGTAAACTCAGAAAAATAGTTTTTCTTTGGCAGGATGGTTTTTGAATGGAGAGAATGTGAGCATGAGGATGTTGATAGGGAAATCCTTAGAGACATAAATGCTCAAAAATCTCTAAGAATGTGTGGTTTGTATACTTTTTGGAAGCTTGGGGATTTGATGGCCAAACCAAGACTCCTCCAGATGTTCATATATTACTGGGATCCAAACAAATATGCCTTTATACTGGATGGCATGCCATTGAGACTAGAAGTAGAATACATGTACTTCATCACAGGATTATCCCATCGAGGTGAGGTAGTGAAATTGCAAGCTCATGGAGTGGCTGGAGGACTCACTATTGAGGAGTACATAGTTTTTTACTGCATTCCTGACATAGAGAATATTGGAAGTCAATTTCCAGTGATTGCAATACATATTCTAAGTCTCAAGGTGTCAGTTTTGGTATTGGACAAGATAGAAAGTTTGGCATCACTTCATCAGGATTCATGACCTCTCATATTCTACTCAGTAGAGTGCATGAGGCCTATCATATATGACTGGTACACATCATTGCTGGGTACAATGAAACAACAACTAACAAACTGTAAGTTGGATAGGATCAATAACTTTGGGTACACCGGCATTCTGAGCATCTTCTTCTTCGAGAGGGTATTGGGACTTAGCCCTAGTGTCGAGGTCCCTCTTCACAATCTATGGAATCCATCCCAGACTCGTTGAGAAGAGGTGATGGGGAGGCTAGGGGGAGGCAGGACACCTTATCCCTTCCCAGCTGACTTCTTCCATTGGTGAAAACGACAGGTCATAGCCATAGACAACTACCCCTATGCAGGGATAGACTTATGTGGAGATATTGACATGCCCCTACCACCAGGATCTGCATATGGAAATATAGGTGAGATACCATGTGAATGATTTTTTGAATTATTAAGTTTTTTTGTATTGTTTATTTATTTAAGACTCAAAAATAGGTTTTTGGCTATGAAAAGTACTGGCATTAGGTAATTGTACAGACGTGGGTCTGCAATGACCATATAGTTTCCCTCGAAATCAACGAAGGGGATGAGGTGACAAGATGATAGGAATAGATACAAAGTGGATCCTCCAGAACATACATGGAAACATCGTCCGACTGACTCACAGGATACCCAAGGTGCAAGTCAAAGACTTTACCGAGGCCATGCAAAGACACATAGTAGGGATACCCCATCAGTGGGTTAGACTGTTCAGGCGGTTGGCCAATTCAGTCGCATGTTATCCTGATCAACACCCAAGCCCACAAGCATAGATTCCTATGTAGACATTTTCTATCGATTGTGTATATTTTGGAGGCTTAGCGCCCCATTTGGGTACTTATGACATTTTGTACTATGACACCATTTTTGGACTCTATTCGGAAATAATAACTAATAGAGATCAGCTTTTTATATTTGAAAATGTGTTTTTAATGTAAATGTGATTTAAATGTTGTAAGCATCTTTATGGATGTGACAAGTGCCAATCTAATATGTAATTTTCATATGAATTGACAACGTGATTATAAAGTCTTGATATATGAATGTATGTAATGAAATCAAATGGTCACTCCAATAATATTACCTTCAATAATATTATTAATAATGTAGGATCCCTAACTCAGTATAATCCATTTAATTATGACACCACTAACTGGGAGTCGAGGTGAAATTCAAGAGATCGAATACCATTAGAGATGGCATCATGTAACAATTCAATCACAATGCTATACTCGGCAACATTATTAGACAAATTTCAAAGACAAACACCTCCCGAAGCGACCAACTGAACCTCAGGTGCATAGATAAACCAAGCATCTGACACTAGGTTCTAGATGCGGCGACTGGCACCATCAGTGCATCCTAGATATATTGGATATTCCATCGACATATGAAACAACAAAGGAAGCATGTCAACAAACCGATCACACTACTAGAAGAAAAAAAACTATACAACTTGTACAATAATATACAAGATCAGCCTTGACTAAACATTAAGCATAATATTTCTTAAGATGGAGCTTGTTTCGGGGGTCTACCAAGGAATTCCCTTCATAACATTCCAACTCATAGGCTCCTTTCTCTAGGACACACTTCACAACATAAGGCTCATGCCACATAGGGCCTGAGTGGTTCACTGGATTGATCCCATAAAAGAACCAAATCTTGTTCACTAAAATGACGAGGATGGACATACTTATCATACTTGTCTTTAACATGGCACTTATTCACCTCTAGATCCACTATGACATCTTAGCGCTTCTCATACAAGTGCTCTAAGTGGACCAAAAGTTCTTCTAATTCTGAAGTATTAGGTAGGAACTCTATGGCAAGTTTGGAGGAAGGAATCCTTCACTCAATCGGTAATACTGACTCCACCCTGTGTACTAACTAAAAAGGAGAGAATCCGATGGAAGTCTTGATTATGGTTTGATAAGCCCACAAAGTAGGGTACAAAATCATGATATGCCAATTAGTTTTTCTTTGTGCAATGGTTCTTTATAAAATGGCATTAAGGGACTTATCAACTACTTCAACCTGGATATTCACTTGAGGGTAATAAGAATAAGAGTGCTCTTGCATATACCCTAGTTACGAAGCTAGATTTGTTGTCATCTTAATTTGAAAGTGATTTCCATGGTCAATGACAAGCTCCTTTGGGATACCAAACTGAGTAATAATCTGGTTGAACACAAAGTGAGTGGTCATCTCAACGTTAAATTTAATTGTAGGCATAACCTCTACCCATTTTGTGAAGTAATATACAACCACTATAATTTTATTATTCCCCCCAACTGATGTTTGGTTGCAATCCATAAATTCTACCCCTTACTTAGAGAAGGGACTCGCAATGATAATAGGATATAACGAGGCAAGATGCAAGCGCATATTTCATGCAAAAACCTGTCAAGGGTGGCATCACTTGACCACATTAACAAAATATTTGAAGATCAACGACCAATAGTAACCCTCTCTAAGGATATTTTGGGTTGTAGAAAGACCAAATAAATGACCACCACATGCCCCATCATGGCAATCATTAAGAATAGTCTCAGCCTCATCATGAGTCAAACAATGCAACAAAATAGATTCCACCCTCGGGAGATACAATGTGTCACTTATAATAAGGAGTTCTTAGAATTATGACATAGGTGTCATCGTTCGTCTCTCGAGAGGTGAGAGGGAACCTTCCAAGTCTGCATATAGATGATAATATCATAATACCAAGGGTCAACATTAGAAATGAGGAAAATATGCTCATTCAGGAACTAATACTCATGAACCCTTTCCTCCTCCAGACTAGGGATGTCACATATGAGCTCAAAAAATATCAACGACTTCATCGAAATGAAATCAAGGTTGAACTCTTACAAAATGAAAATCCATTTATTATACTTCCCCCTAATCATTCATCCAGTCAAGAAAAACTGAAATGGTTTGATGTGAGCTACAATAGTAGTTTGGTGGAGTAGAATATAGTTCCTCAACCAATGGACTGCATGGAAAGTTGCTAAGGCCAACTTCTCAACATGACTATATCTAAGTTCAGAATCAATGAGATTTTAGCTAAGATAATAGATAATGTTCTTCTGGAGCTCATCATCTGCTTGGACCATAACCATAACAATAATCTCTTGAGATGTGACCACATATAACAAGAATTCATGGCTATAGTATGGTGGAATAAGCATGGGGGGAAATTCTAAGGATCTCTTAAGGGTGTCGGAGGACTCCTGGGTTTGCTCATCCCATATGAATGGAGCACCCTTATTCAATAATAGCATAAAACCATTGGTCAAATTGGAATAATTGACAACGAATCACCGTAATAAAGTGCCCATCCCTAGGAGACTCTCAGAATGTCAAATTATGCGCGAGGGAGACAACTAAAGTATTTCCTCAACCTTCCATGGATTGACCCTAATCCCCTCTTTTGATACAATGAATCCCAACAACCGACCCACTTCCACACAAAAGATGAAGTTTGAGGATTTAACCAAATTTTGTACCATCATCATCTTTCAAAAACCAAGCGCAAATGATTTGGATGATCCACTCTCAAATGAGAGTGGACATTTAAGTCATCCAAATATACTTTGATAATATGCTTGAGTTCATGGAAAGAAAAATTCACAGCCCATTGAAAAGTGGATCCGAAGATTTTAAGGCCAAAAGGAATTTTTCGGTATGTTAAGGTACCCCAAGGAAAAATAAATGTAGTATTATGTTGGTCCTTAGGTTTAACCTGTATCTGGTTATACCCTAAAAATACTTCCATGAATGAAAAAACTTCGCTACCTGCACACTCATCCAAAATGTGATCAATGAACGATGTGGGGAAATTATCCTTCCGACAAGCTCAATTCAGGTCTAAAAAAATGGTGCATACTCGGATGGTTCCCTGCTTCTTATCTACCAGATTGGGATTGGACACCCATTCGGTCAAGGGAACCGAATGGATGAAACCAATTTTGAACAACTTCTCTATCTCATCCTTAATGATGGGTGCTTTGTGAGGTTCATTGCATGTAAGCGTTGCTGAACAAGTTTAGCATGAGGATATGTTTTGATCTCATGTTCAACAATGCAAGGGTCAATTCCTAGCATCTCTTCATATGGACAATCAAATATGTCATGAAACTCTTTAAAAATATCGGTGTATCTCTTGACTTCATCAAGTGAGGAGTCTGCACCGATGTACACAATCTCAATTTTGTCAAGAATCTGAGAAATGTTGACCGAAATTGTAGGAGATAAGTTCGACATGTTCCCTTCAGCATATATACCATGAGTCTCTAATGTGACCATAGGTAGACCAACAAGCATCATGACGCAACCACCCAATCAGGTAGTGAAAATATATCCTTCTCCTCTGTTCACGAAGAGGAAGGATCAAGGTCTATAGCAGGATCAAGTGCAGCTTGATATGCAACCTCTGCTACTGATAACAACATTAGAATCATCCTAGTAGGTCTAACATCTTCATCCGAAGTGATCGGAGAAGCAAAATTCCATGGGTCATCCAAATACACAGTGTGAAATGGGACCAAATGCATAGCTTACGAATCACTACTAGGGTCAGAGCTAATAGCTATAATTTTTTCCAAAATATTAAAAGTTCCCATTAACAATGGATACATTATGACACCAATATTCTCAGTTGTCGACTAAGAATTATCAATAAATAGGATAGTTAATCATGATGATGCAGAGGAATGATAATTATCAAAATACTTCTGGTCGATCATCACAATCTGATCATTGAAAGGAAAACACACTATGTGAAATATCGAAGATACGATCACTTTCATAATGTAAATCCAGTTCCATCCCAGTAGAAAATTGTAGCCGATGGGCACATCAACCACCTACAACATGACCATCACAGTCTTCCCTCCCAACTGTACTTGAAGAGAAGGAATAATTCCATGTGGCCAAAATTATCATCCATTAAACGGAGTCAACATGGTTATATATTTCGACAATGTGGATGAGCCAAGGCCTTTCCAACAATTTAGAGACATCATAGAGGCTGCAGCGCCTTCATTAATAATGGTATGTTTAATGGTGTTGTTGAGACACTCCAAATGGACTAGAAAGTCCACATGGTAACTAAAGCGAGGCTGGACCTCGTGGGTTTCAAATATGACTACCATGGAAGCATTAGGATCAACTACACCGAAATCAGACAATAAGGCTCTTCGCTATGAAGGACAAGTCTAAATTACTTGTATAGATGACATCACACAAGGAGTCTGGCCCAAATATTCAATGATAGAATAATGATGGGAGGCTCGGTAATTAGGATTGTGTCCAAAACACTTAAGGACTCCCTTAGGTATGCGAGGTATTGCTTCAGGATTATAAATCTGCAACAAAATTTCAGGCAGTGCAAGCTCTTTCCTCGGGTAGGGTTGTGACGAACGATAATCTTTCAAACAAGTCACAACATTAGTGGAAGACATCATGTTGATGCCACCATGGCCACCTTCGGCCACCAACGGGTTTTGATACCCACTAGAAATGCTTCCAGTGCCCATGGTCCTCGAAGCCATGTTTTAATTATGAGGTAAAGGGTCGTTCAACACAACACAGTTGGGCTCTATGCAATGTACTTCGAGGCATCCTCAATATAAGGGAATAAGTAAGTAAAATGATATACCCACAGAGCTTGCAAGGGAATTTCACCTTTAGTTTAGGCTTCTTGTCCCCCCTAGCATTATTCATATTCTTGTCATCATTATGATTCTCCTTCCTATTACCACTTCATTTATTATTTCTTCCCTTTCTTCTATTTCTTATGGGTTGATGGTTACCCTTCATATCCGATGAATGCATGGAGTGCACATCCACCAACTTGGTGGGAGTGGACAAATCCGTAGCTTGTTCAATTGCAGACTAGTTAATAGACAAATTTTCATTTGATGTGCAACCTGGTCTATGACCTTGGCACTTGCAAATCCAACAATACCATCGACATGTGGCCCAATTTTAAACTTAGGATCGAAGTTCTACTATGTCACATTAGGGATAATCCCATACTAAGCATATATCAAATCCAATTGTTGAGATCTAAATATAACATGTTCCTCATTACACACTCCGGATGTCGAAAAATATTTCATGATATAAGAGAAGAAATATTTGAGGAACCACTCCAATAAAAACTCAGGTGGAATGTTGGCCTTAATCAACTTCTTCTGTCGGTGCCACTCATGAATATAGTTAGAAACATGCATGGATTTATCCTATCAAAATTTTGACAAGAGGTTGGTGTTAGCATCGTAACATACCTAGAATTGAAAGTGGTTCAGAAAGTTCATGGCTAAGTCGTTAAATGCCCGATAGGTTCCCCTAGGTATCTCTATTACCATTTCATGGCAGGACCTATGAGGGTGCATTGAAAAATTCATAATCAAGCATAATCATGGTTCAATGAGTTCCAAGAGCACCATAGAGGGAAAGTAGTGACATGCTCTCCAGGGTCCTCACCATTCTTACCTTCAAACTTTGGAATGTCCGAAAGAATCTTGGCAGGAACAACCAGCCACATCGGATCATGAGACACCAAATCGTTGGTCTACTTTGAAAGCTCTGGTAGGTTTAAAGTAGCCAAAAAAGGGATCCTAGGTTGTAACATATGATTCCATGTCCCCTGAAGAGTTTGTTTCACATAGGGCTTATTGTGATAAAGGTTGTAGCCTTAACCAGTCGGATAATAACCCTATCCTATATGTCCCATATAAGGTTGCATGGGGATTTGATGATTAGGTATTCCTTGAGAATGAGGAACCATACAACCATAATTATAAGGCTATTAGATTGGTTTCCCCTCAAACATATAAGGAGGTATAAGGCCTTTGGAAATGACAACATTCATTGATGTGGGAACAACGTAGTCATGTGGTGCACTACTTCCCAACAAACTGTGCAAGACATAAAGAGAATGCAACATTATAAATGCATTTGAAGGAACGGGGTTCATGGATGATGTGACATGATATAGAATGTAAGAAGTAGCCCCAACATTCACACATCAATTACCACCCATAAGGGAGTGAACCCTAGCGTTAAGACCGAATAAAGGGAGAGAAAATCCCCCCACAAATTGAGTGGAGGGTGCAATATGACCACTCTCCAACCTATGATCAAGGAAAGGAGCACTAGTGCCCCCAAGTTCAATGCCAGGATCCTCCCCAGGACCGCTAGAAGATTATAGGATAGATGTAGTGAAATTAGGCATGCCGAATGTAAATGGACCTATGCTAGAGGGAGTAGGTTGAGTCTCAACACCCGACCTCTCCAAGGAATACCTCCTATAGGTAGCTACAAAATCTGATAGTTGGGGACGTGAAGTATGGAAAGTACCAACTCTTGAAGAGTCGACATAAATCAAATTTTTGGGTATCCATATGGTTCTTTTGATGTAATTATAACTATGGAATGTATTCACTTGTATTTCTTATGTATTGTAACTCGATGTTTATTCTGGGATGTATTTGTAATGTAATTGAGTCATGTCATGCCCCGATGTTCCTATCGAGAAGTTTCTATAATGTAAACAAGTCATGTCAAGTTAAGGTGGTTAACTCTCCTATTGTCTAAGGGTTAAATTGCCCGCAGTTCCAGGGCACTAGGGTTATTAGAATCACCTAGTGAAGTCGGCCCTAGTTGGGTTTAGTCAAGTCGAGAACCAGTATAAATAGAGAGCTAGCCTCTTTATTTAACACACACTCATCCACACTCAGTTGTAGCGCATAGCTAAGGAATAGAAAGACACTGGGGCAAGGAAGAAATAGGTTACTACTATCAGGAGATCGTCTTACTATTTTTTGGTTTCACTTTGGTGTTGATTCTATCTCTAAGGAAGTTGTGGGGTTTTCTCCATTTATGGTTTCCTCGAGGAAAAACACTGTGTTCATTGTCTCTTGTGTTTGATTGTTGTGCTTGTTGTTCTCTCAGTTAAATATCCTAATGAAATGCTAGCTTAATGTTTAAAATCTAACAGGTTCCTCCCTTCATTCTAAATGACGGATATGGAGGCCACTTCGGGTCCTCAAATGTAGTACTCATAACAAGAATCACATGTGAATCAAAGTGTACTAAAGGTTTCCTAGAACATCTAGTCCTATTCCTAGGAGGAGGAGAAGAGTTCCAAGGAGATAATCCTACTAAATTTCAAGATCAGCGAGGAGCCAAAAATCGATCCACGATGACTCGAAATAACAAATACTCAACTAACTACAATCCCTAAATCCAACTAGCACACAAAGAGAACGCCCTTAAGAAAACTAAGTCAGATGCAAGTAAGCAGAGAGGGAGGATAAGTGAGCTCCTGAATGCAGCAGGCATGTCTCTCCTAGGAGAGGCTTGAGACTCCCATACACTACAAGGGGAGGTGTCTAACCAATTATAGTGGCCCTTAGCTTCAACGCATATAACGAATGTGTTATCCGACCCCTACCTAGCCAGGAAAATCACAGAATAACCTCTATAAGTACCCCCAAAAATACCTAGGTAAGGAAACTAAGGTCCCCCCAATATAACCAATTCTCAGGTGGAAAGTCGCAAGAGGGTCTACCATATGGGCAGGGTAACAAATCCCGAAGCTCGAAAGCACCAAAGGTACCTCAAAATCGCCCATATACGAATAAGATCCTAGAAATATCTTCGACACTCAACATAAAGTGGCAAGGGCATATCCCCACCACAAACGTGTGTGCTTCCTCATGCTTAACTCATTTGTAAGAGGAGCCTCCTGAGAACACTAATTATACCAAGGATTTCACTTCTCACCTAGACATACACCTAGTTGTTTTGTTTCATAGTCTTGGAATGATTTACTCACGACACGCTATTCCAAGACTCTACAATCCTAAGATTTTGGTGCACCTCTATCAAATAAAAATGTGTAATCAATTTAAATTTAAGCATTAATTTAAGGTTGTTATCACTCAAGGGTAACGACCGTGCAATTAGTGAGGTTATGACTCAGCAATTAAATAAATATGCACACCTAAAAAACAATGCCAAGTGCAACATGTTTTAATCATGAAAAAGCGGGTATTCCACTACATGCAATGCAAACAATTTCCTTTCAAATGCCCATGCAATCATCCCATATGAAGATCTGATCACTAAAATCCTCTAAGAAAAACTAATGCAAGTACCAATTCAATTCAATACACAATGCAATAAATATGCAAAGACAAAATATTTTTGAATTTTCAATATAGATCCAATAAAACTAAAAAATAAAAAGACCCTACAAACTCCTAGACCTCTTAGAAAGCAACAAGAAATACAACAAGACACTGATACCAAGAAATCCAATGCACTAATTATAAACCAAGAAGGAGATAAAAACAAGAATAAATTTCAAACAAATTCAATATAAAAATGTCTCTAGACACAACGTAGGAAATCAACAGGAAGCATAGGAACCCTGGAAGACTCAGCAACATTCAAAACCCACCCAGAGCCTCCACACATCCCAATTTCAATATCAAATAAATATGTACATGATTTTTCAAGGAACAATAGACTATGTATGTGACTATATACACTACAGGTTGCGTATATACATGACTGTAAGGTATATGACCCACGCATACCAAGGAAAAGGTGGTAAAAACTCAAGACTCAAATTACTTCAAGTTACTTCCAATAACTCAATCAACCACTAAACGTGACACTAAAATAGAGAGAAGTAGAGAGAAAATTAATCCAATCATGCACCCAAACCCCAACAAAAAGGAAATCCCCAGCGGAGTCACCAATTTTGTTACCAAGAAGATATCCTATGGATTAGGGTGGGCCACAATAGATAGGATAACATCATAAATAAACCCATTTCCAATTGTGTTAAACATATAAGAAAAACTAACACTAAGGGACCAAGGGGGCATACCTTATTATGGACGTTTGAACTAGATCCCCAATGCGCTTTCAATCAAGTTTGTACCTACACATTTCCCTCAACAACAATATGATATACAAACATGATATATTTAAATCATTAGTACCTAATCTAGCATGATATATCCCAATACATAATCAAAGTAACCACATCCGTGTATACAAAAATATTCATAATTACACATGTAAGGGATGAGAAATGAATATTTCTATTAATATGAACATAGATAAATATGATAAACTCTATCGGCACCTCGTCCAAATCAAGAAACTAAGTCCCTCCACCTGGGCCTCCGCCCCGTCAATCCCCCTTACAAATGCAATCTCACAAAGATCAAGGCAAGCTTGGGAACTAGCGCTAATGGCTACTTCAAGGAAAAAGGGATGCAGACTCAAGTACATAAGAATGGGGCACAATTCCACTATAATTTATTTTCTCTCAAATTTCTCCTCTTATAATGCTTCATTGTAGCTCAATATATAACACTTCAATAGGAAGTGAAGGGTCAAGGTGCAATATTTCCCAGCATATGGAAGGCCAATAGACAAGTCCTTCATTACTTAGTGGGGGGGAACTCCATTTTTTGTTTTGTTTTTTAGCACATTTCCTAATGTACATGGGTGTCGGTGGTGCAAGTTGCGTATACGTGAGTTCTTTGAATGATAGGAAGCTTGCACCACTGACACCTAAGTACATCATTGGCAACAACAAATTTTGAAGTTCTCTTTTCCACTTTATATAGGATGTTTGAATTTGGGATTAAGGGGAAACATAATGTAATTCCATCTTCTTCCAACTATGATGTAAATATTGTCTACTAACTGCATTTACCGTTGTATAGTATACCCTTGTGATACTTGTGAGCATACCGTTTTGAGGAATTTGTACACATAATGATGCATCATCAAACTTGTGAAACCTTAAATTTCTCACATTGTTGGTTTATTATTCTTATGTAATAGCTCATTCCTTGGTGCAGGAACTCATACCTCTATTCAAAATTAAGGGGGGATGTTAGAATGTGGTGTAATGTTATATATTGGCATGATGAAATATTGTACTTGGTGTCATAATGATGATAATTAGGACAACTTCTTTATTTCCACGATCTCCTATGCCATTCCAATCAAGGAGATCTGGAACCTGCATACAAGAAAAATAATACCTTCCTCAAATCTAATGGCTAGATAAAAAAATGAATCATGGAACAATTCAAATCTATCATAAAAGGTTCCTATTCAATCTTCAACAAGTTTTTGAACCTTCAAAACTTGTGTAAATTTGGTTGGATTCTAGTTTTTTGTGTGAAGGAGGAGACCCGATGATTTTTTTCCTTATTTTCCAATGGTGTTAATTTCTATTGTTTCACTTAGATCTAGCTTGTTTGTAGGTTTAGTTTGTGTGAAAATCTATTTTTCTTGCACCTTTTTATAGATCATGGAACAAACCAACAGCCTTTGAATCATAATATACATATCTATGAAGAATAGCCTCAATCCATACTTGATGAGATTCAACATCATATTACATATTATTTAGCATCTTCAAATATCATCCTTCAATTAAAAAAATTTATGGATATGATTATCATTGTATGAAAGGGGATCCGGGAGAGTTTCTAAACCAACTACAAGCAGATAGTGCCAATTGATCAAAGTGTTGGTTATTTACATGGTGGCCAATATCATTTTTTACACATGACCATAATCACTAGAGATTCCACATCACTTGAAAACTTTGTAATGGGACCTATATTTATGATAAATCATCATAGAAATTGACCAATCATAATTTTCCAAGTGGCACTTATAGCCCAACTTGTGGGGTTTACAATTCAATTTTTTTAGTCCATTTTCTATCGCTCATAATTTTTGCATACAACAATTGTTTTGAATGTGGTTTTTTAAGACTATGTATTTATGAGTCCTCTTAACATTGATGTATGTGGATTTAGAGAATTTTTCTATATGATGATGGTGATATGTATTCATTTCCAAAAACTTAGGTCCAAAACTTTATTTTGGAGCTTAAAATGGTCATAAGTTATTGATTCAAACACTGTTTGAGTGATTTATTTAGAAGGGCATAAAAAAAATCACTCTATTGAATGGTGATATCAGTTTTGTTTTCCCATATAAGTATTGAGGGTTGTAAGGGCCACATATCTCCTTTGTTTGATTATGACAACAACATGTCTGAGATAGTTTCTTAATGAAAATATTTAATGCTTTGTTTGCCATGATGTATTTGTGATGGGGAGAGTCATTTTTATATTGGGGTGTTTACTCTTTATACACAACAATATTTGAACCCAAAATCCGATGACATCCGAAGAAAAGTATTATTTTGTCAGATTTCAATTTGAAATTACGAATTTTGATTAATTTTTTTTTAAATGCTAGAATTAGTTGTCGAATTTTCGACCCCACTGTCATCAGATTTTCGACCCCATTATCGCCGGATTTTTTACCTCACTGTCGTCGGATTTTTTACCCTACTTTTGTTGGATTTGCTACGTATTTGGGATATTTTTTGCAACGATAACTAGGATTTTTGCAATGGTAACTAGGATAATATCGTCGACTACTCGACGAAATTTGAATTTGAAAATATATAAATTACAGAAACATCATGACATGTTTGTTATAGAAGAGACGAACAATTTGCAGAAATTATTTTATTCCTTGACAAACGGTTTGAGGACTTGTTTTATTCTTCGACAGATGGTTTGCATAATTATTTTATTTGTCGACAGACTGTTTGTGAACATCATTTTATTCTTCGAGAGACAATTTTCAGAAATTATTTTATTCTTCGACAAACCACCGTTTGTGGAGATAGTGATGTGTGGAACTTGATTTTTTAAGATTTTCGATAGTCTTCATTCAATATTTTTGTGACAAAATGTCAAATAGAAATATTCCCGATCCAAACGAACAAAATCGACAATTGCTTGCTAGACTATGGTATGCAGTGAAAAGAAGGGGTGATTGGAAATGTCATTTTCCATGTAGTCTATGCGGGAGCTTTAAGAGGACAAGAATATTGATCACAACAGCCACAAAACATTGTAGAGAACATGGACACACTGAGGGGGGGAATGAATATCGTCCATTTGTAAGTTTAGCATTATAAAATTTTTATATTTTTTTCTTTGGTAAATTTATGTATTATTTTAATATTTCCTATATTAACTTATATCTATTGATGTATTCATGTAATTATAAATCAAATACATCCTACGGCATATCTTCTAGAGGAAGTGCTTTAAGAACAAGTACCAGAGGAACATGGAGCTATGCTTAATGGAGAACAAGTTAATGATCCTATTGAAGAAGATGATCAAACTGATAACGTAGTTGAATATGATGGTACAAATACATTGATCCATGATCCATTTAATGTTAGAATGGATGATGATGATGACGATGAACATGAAAATATTGATGACTTTGACGATGTTCACGATATACCTCTTCTTGAGAAGGAATTTGAACCCCTTTATGAAGGCTCCAACACAAATCTTCTCTCTAATATATTGTTGATAATGAACTTGAAGGTTATGAATGGTACTTCAAACATATCAATCACACGGATGTAAAGGTAGGTAAAATAGTCTATCACATATTTATGATCATGATAAAGGTTATCTTTGTTCCTCTAATAATTGTGTTGTTAATTCATAATTCAAATTAATACGGATTAAATGTGTTTCGTTAATATTATTTATATATTATATTAACTCTATTTTAATTTTAATTTGATGTGGCTTGATAGTTGAATTTTTGTTACCACCATCAAATATTTTACCTCACACATATCAAGATTTGTCTGCAATCATGAAATAGATTGGAATGCATTATGAAGCAATTCATGCATGCCTTGATGACCATTTTATATATTATAATCAGCATGAATTTGCAACATAATGTCTGGAATGTCATATAAGTATATATCGAACAGATCAAGTAACAAAAAAGGTTCCTCGCAAGGTTCTTCATTATATTCCCATCATTCCGCATTTGCAATGTATGTTCAGGTGCAAAAACATAGCGCAATTTATGGATTACCATGCAAGGAACATAATTCAAGACGACGTTATTCGAATTCCTGCATATGGTTATGCATTTAGAGATATGGAGGAAAAGTGGCCTCACTTTAAAGAAGAACCATGTAATCTTATTATTTCTTTGGCAGCAGATGGTGTTAATCCATTTGTAGAGATGAGATCCATTTACATGGTGTGGCCTATTTTTGTTATCAACAATAATATTCCTCCATGGTTGTCAATAAAGAGGGAGCACATAATGTTTTCGATGATTATTTCAGGTATATTTTGTCTACAAGTGTTTTATTTTTAATGTAGTTGTGGCATCTCATTTGTCATATTTTGTTTCCTAATGTCATATATATTTTTTTATTTTACTCTGGTGCATTGTTTATATATCTTAATGGTTCTCATCATTATATATTTTATCTATACTTCAAATCAGTTAGGTAAGTTTGAAGTTAAAGATATGAATGTATATATCAAACCTCTTATAGACAAGCTACTAAAGTTATGGAATGGCATCAGTATGTATGACGTATCTATACCAATACGACAAAGGCAATTTCAATTCCATGCAATTCTTGTATGGACAATACACAATTCCACAGGATTAACCCATTTATGTGGTTTCTATTTTTAAGTTCCACTTTAATTGCATTTAAATTTAAGAACTAGTTAATATAGTACTATGAACGCATGTTTCATAAATATTCCATTCATTTTATATATAATTATAATTGACATAGATATTCCATATCTATATGTAGGTATTCATACAAAGGGAAAAATAGCATGTCTAGTTTGTGGTCCTAAGATCAAATATCATCGCTAAAAAATCTTAAGAAAGGAGGTGTTTTATGAGTATAGGAGCTTCCTCTCTAAGAATCACAAGTATCAAACAACTGAAAAAATCATTTTCAATGGGAAGCAAGAGACTACATTAAAACCACATAGAATGACACATCACCTTTGGAAGTTGCAATATAATAGAAATTGTCAAGCTCATACGTATGGATCATCTTATATGAATTGTTATGTATTTTTTTATTGTGTATTGTTTATTGTAGTTGCCATAATTGATTTCTGTAATTTCTTTATAAACTACGATTCATGATGTCCGTCGTGATCATGAAGGCATTAAGGAATGAAGAGTTATCCTAAATAATTCAGCAGGTTTCCCTACTATGAGCACCTACAAATTGCTCATATGTTTGATACAATGCATATTGGAAAGAGTGTGATTGAAACATTATGGCCAATATTGGATCTAAGGAGCGACAAAGAAAAATTTGAGAAAATTTGCAAAGACGTTAAAGAAGGAAACCATGCAATGAAAGACATCATTCAATTTCATAGCAACAGAGACCAAATTAATATAAACTCAATTCCATGGATGTTAACGGAGCAGAAAAGTAATGTTGTAAAATAAGTCATGCATAAAATTAAATTTCCCACTGGATTTTGTGCAAACATGAAGAATATCATAAAAAAGAAAGGCGATTTTGCGGGGGTGAAAACGCATGATTGGCATTTCTTCATGAAGGTAATTATTATGGTATTATTGTTCTTTTAATTCTAGTGCATATTGTTGTTATTTTGTTTGTCTACTATTAGTTTAAAAAATGATGTGGTTTGTATATTGTTACATTATGTTCTACCTCTCTCTCTCTCTCTCGGACAACTTCGACAACAATGTTAAACAAGTTATATATAATCTTGGGAAATACATGAGGTAACTAGCTTTTTTTTCATGTGCTTGGTGCTTCTTTAATTCATCGTAGAACTTATATTTGTTTTTTGTCCACTAATTGATGTTATGTAATCAAATTATTTGTTTGTTAAATATTGTTATTGGTTTGCGTCACTTGTAGATGGTTGTCATCTAAAGAAATCCATAAAGAATATATAAAGTATTGGAGGAGAGAAATTCCTTGTCTCATGTGTGAAATGCATAAGCATCTACCTTCAGAAATTTTCAATGCATAGGAACACTACCTCATACACCAATTCATGGAGATTGCATTGTGTGGACCTGTGCACTCAAGGTCCATGTGGATGGTTGATATGCACTTGAAATTTATGAAGGGTTTGGTTAGACAACGAGCACATGTTGAGGGTTCTATGATGGAGGGATATATGGTATACCAAAACATGTTGTATTTTAGTGAATATCTTCCTAATTTAGCGTCAAAGCTCAATTTATGTTGCATTTGTGATCTAGACTCCAATAACAATTTTGAAGGGGAGTACCTGAAGGGGAAAGGTATATCGAGGAAGGTGAAAGGTAATTATTAGCTGGTGGATGTTAATTAATATAATACATTTTATTGTTGAATTTTATGTATATATATCATACATATTCTATTTTTATATTTAACATATTTCATCAATTAATAGCGCATACTTTGTTAAGATAATTTACATTTGTATTGAAGTTTAATTTTTATTGTCATCAAGCAGTTGGTCGAGAGTGGGATGAAATTCATTTATACATAAAAAAAAAGTCTTAATTGGATGAAGGTATGGATTGAATGATGTGAACAATGTGGTCATGGAATATCATGTGAAGTTGTGGCTTCATTGGTTAAAGCAGCACATCGCAATGGAGATACCAATATTACACAAAGGGAAATTGATTTAGCATATGGTTTAAAAGATAAAGAAGGAAAGCATATTAATCAACCACTCTATTTTTTTTTTGCAAATTACACGTTGACTTTTTCCCTGTATGGCATAAACATGCACTTAATCATAAATATTGAATCATTATGTAATCTTTGTATGCCTTGTTGTAGGTAAAACACCATAAGGCTATGGTGTGCAATGGATGTAGGTATCACCTCAAAAGGATGGATGAAACAAGGAAAACATCATATTGTGGGATATCTACAGTATTTGAGGTGACCAATGTTTCTTCTAGAAGAGACATACATCCATAACTCTTAGAAAATTGATACTATGGGTATCTGGAAGATATTCTTCAGTGTGACTTTAAATCATTCAAGGTATTTCTATTCATTGTCAAATGATACAGGTTATAATTGAATCAACGTGATCCCGATAGAACTATTATTGAACATGATAATGGATTTACCATGGTAAATACAAGGTTTTTTGAGCCAGGAACGGAGCCCTATGTTCTTCCAAGCCATTGTGAACATGTATTTTACTATGAGGTTCCAGGTAAACCAGGTTGGTCATTTGTTGTGAGACATGATCCAAGGGGAAGGCCGGTAAAGTATAACCTAGAGGAAGGTAATGAAGAGGGTCTGGAAGAAGAAGATGATGATGAATATCATGATCAACATGAGTTAGATGATCATGTTCCAGAAGAAGATGTCAAAGAATTATTTGAATCAAATGATGTATCAAACAATGCCCATGAATATGATATCGACAATGGCATGATGATCGTAACTAACTTAGATGACAATGATGATATGTCCAATCCTTACAATTTTCAATCTAGATCAGATGATACAGATGATGACTTGGATGAAGAAGATGATGAATTCTATCAAAGTGTACGAGGTATGCAGTAATATATCTACTCTATATATTTTGATTGAATCTTGCGATATAAATATTGAATTTTATTGGTACTCAAAATTCAATAATTTTAGAAATATTATTTTATCTTATTTGTTTTAAAAAGAGTAACTAACATTAATGAGATCATATTACAGAGAGGAGAAAATACAAGGCTAAAAGAATCTGTGACAAGTATCCAAATCGCATACTTGTAAGATCGAAGTCTTGTTATGTAAATAAGTTACTTTTGGATATGTTGAATTTTTAAATATTTGACTATTATTATATAATTTGATTTGCAAAAGAAATTAATTTCATCAAATAAAAGATACAAATAATATTTCATTTTGATTGTAGTTGAATAGATCATCATTTTGGATTTGCAGATATATGATTCGGCCAGTAGATTTTACAATGGGACAGTTTGTACATATGATACGCAAGAGAATAAATGTAGGTGCACAAAAATCAATATTTATTTTTGTGAACAATGTGCTTCCACCTACTAGTAATTTAAATCTTATCAATTTTAATTTGATGTTCAACTTTGCATCTAATATTGTTTGGAATTTTCTTTTTTAGTACTTAATTCCACTGTATTTCAGTAATTATGGCATAGACACAAATATGCATATATCCACCGTATTTCAATAATTATGACATGGGGATGAAGTATTGATGTTTGTTGTTTGTGGCATTTCACATATCTCTAAAATGAATCGCAAGCCAAATAGCTATAAGTTCAATGTTATGTTCTAATCATAGTCAATGTGATTCTTTATCCTTTCAATCAATTTAAGGATTTTAGTGTGAATCAAGGTGGTTATTAACATAGTTTAGAGTTGTCCTCTTAAAATCAACAATTTCATCATCATTGTCATCGTCATCATCATCATAAATAACATCATCATAATCATCATCATCATCATCATCATCATCATCATCATCATCATAACAATTTAAGAAGCAAAAAACATACCTATAGATTAATTAATGTGCTACGTGGGGTTGAAATTGAAATTTTTTATATATGTGTCGACTTGGTATGAAATTTGGCATGGTTTGATTGGACACATGCATTAACGGAGAGGGGGGGTTTCCAAACTCAAACATCATCATCATTTTTTTCATTTTCATCATCATTATCATCATCGTTGTCATCGTCATCATCATCGTTATCATCATCATCATCATTTCATATGAAATAAACATCGTGATCACCATCTTCATCATTATCATTTCATATGACATAAAAATCATGATCACCATCTTCATCATCATCATCAGAATCATCAAACATGAATAAACTAACAATTTGAGCAGCAAAGGCCATACCTATAGATTAATTAATGTGCTGCGTGGAGCTAACATTGAAAATTGTATATATGTGTCGCCTTGGTATGAAAGTTGGCATGGTTAGACTAGATGCAAACATTGACGGTGTGGGAGGGTTTCCAGACTCAAAAATAATCATCATCGCCATCATCATCGTCATCATCATTTTCATCATCATCATCATCATCATCATCATTATCAGTGACACTAACAATTCGAGCAGCAAAAATCATACCTATAGATTAATTAATGTGCTACGGGGGGCCAATGTTGAAATTTTTATATATGTGTCAGCTTGGCTAAAATTTGGCATGGTTTGACTAGACGCATGCATTGACAATGTGGGAGGGTTTCCATACTCAAACATCATCATCATCATCATAATCATCATTTCATATGACATCAACATCGTGATCACCATCTTCATCATGGTCATCATCATCATCAAACATGACTGACACTAACAATTCAAGCAGCAGAAACCATACCTATAGATTAATTAATGTGCTACATGGGGCCAACGTTGTATTTTTTTATATATGTGTCGGATTGGTCTTAAATTTGGCATGGTTAGACTAGACGCATGTATTGATGGTGTGGGAGGGTTTCCAGATGCAAACATCATCATCATCATCATCATCGCCATCATCATCATCTTCATCATCATCATCATCATCATCATCATGACTGACACTAACCATTCGAGCAGCAAAAACCATACCTATAGATCAATTAATGTGCTATGTGGGGCCAACATTGAAATCTTTTATATATGTGATGGCTTTGTCTGAAATTTAACATGGTTTGACTATGTGCATCATTGACGGTGTGGGAGGGTTTACAGACTCAAACATTATCATCATCATCATCACCACCACCACCACCACCATCATCATCATCATCATCATCATCATCATGACTAACACTAACAATTCGACCATCAAAAACCATACCTATAGATTAATTAATGTGATACGTGAGGCCAACATTGAAATTTTTTATATATGTGTCGATTTGGTCTAAAATTTGGCATGGTTTGTCTAGATGCCTGCTTTAACGGCGTGGGTGGGTTTCCAGAATCAAACATCATCATCATCATCATCATCATCATCATCATCATCGTCATCATCATCATCATCGTCGTCGTCATCGTCATCATCATCATCATCATCATCATGACTAACACTAACAATTCGAGCAGCAAAAACCATACCTATAGATTAATTAATGTGCTACATGGGGCCAACATTGAAATTATTTATATATGTGTCGGTTTTGTCTGAAATTTGGCATGGTTTGACTAGGCGCATGCATTGACGATGTGGGAGGGTTTCCAAACTCCAACATCATCATCATCATCATCATCGTCATCATGTTATCAGGAATTATGCAATTGATGCGAACAATGTTTGTTCCTCTACCCTGTAAATTACAAGTGTGGAACAAAAGAACACAGCAGTATATCCTTTCCTTAAGTAACCAATTAAAAAACATGAAATAAAACCATACCTCAGACCTAAGTGTCTTTGTCCTTGTTCCAAAAATTCCTTATAATGTTTAACACTTGCAAAATGGATCAAGAGACAAAAACACAAAGTGAGAGTATCATGATAAATTAATTACCTATACCAGTGATCAAAGAATCTGATAATATTCAACTGAAATTAACAACACATCAAATATAGGAAAGGGGAACACTTTTGTATTAAATAATCAGAGAGAAAAGTTGCAACCAAGCTTTGATGTTGAGGGCTTCAACCTCTACAAGAAATGTACAATATTTCACAACTATGAGCATCTCTTCACATACAAGCCAACTCTATCTTTCCTTTAACTCAGACTTCAATCCAACACCATAAGGGTACTTTATTTTGGAATCCCTCACTCACATCATGAAGGATTCATTTATAGGCCCAAAACACATGAGATTGACTTGGGGAATGTATAGGAAGTGATCCCAACAGGTGAGGGAGGCGAATGCCACCTCTTCCAAGAAAATAGGAACTGACTCCACGGAGGCTTCCACAAGGAAGCTTTCAAAACCTTCTTTTTTCCTCTTTTTGGTCTATCAGTGCACTGAGAAGAAGGGGAAAAGGTGCTGACCTAACTTGTTGTCAAAGAAAAGGTGGACCAAAACATATTTCTCCACTACAGAAAGCACCGTTGGCACTCTGTGAAAACAAGAGAAAGGTGTTTCCCTTCCAAAATATGGAAAAAAGCTAACCAAGGTGTCTCAGGTCCGGTTACCTGAAAGGATAGAAGGAAATGTAGAATTTCCACGTGAAATAGAATGCCCCCCAAAGTATGAATCTAGAAGGAAGTGATAGGTGAAATAGTTTGCAAGATATTAGTCTGGTATAGAGGAAATGATAGATGAGCTCATAACTAGCATAGGACCAGTAACTAACTTAACCAACTCAATCATGGTTGTGGACCAATAAACTACAGATCCATGATGATGACCATGTCATGGATACCAATAATACACTGTAGATCCATGAACAACTAATGTAAAGGATGGAACATGGATACAAGACATACCATGTTATTCAACCTCAAATACAGAACACAGCCACACAACATATAATGTAGATTTGTGTCAAGACTCTAACTGTTCTCCAAATACAACCTGAGGATAGGAAACCAGAGTGATGAAGCCTAACCACTTAGGGTCTTCATTCCAATCCCCAACCAATACGATTCTAACCATGTGAATAAATGTTTTGACGTCGAACATGGAAGAAACCACTTGATTACCAGTCATTGATGTAAATTGTTAACAAGTGCGAGGGAAATCATCATTAATGTCAATTATCCCCAAGGCATCTAAGTACATTCTCCCAAGTGAGAATACATGTTTTGAAGTCTAACACTTGATAGAATATTTCAATTAGAGGTCATTGATGAAAACCTACCATTGAAAGCGAGGAAACCTGCCATTGAGGCATGCAGGCTTCAAGGTACTTGACTAGGTTTCTAGGTCTAATTCTTGGACAATGAGCTGAAGTCGACAGGAAAAGACTTGTCACAGGAGGGCCATGATGATTACCAAATCAGTGACATGAAACATGGAACAAAAGTTGATTTGAATTGATGAAACTGACTCAGACATGATAGACTTTATGGATAGGTAAAGTTACTGGCGAGTTATTTTTCGGAAGAGATAACCTTTGAACAATTTACGGTATAACAAATGACTTGGCAGCATTGACTTGACGAGACTAGAACTAAGTTTAATGCAAGTAATATCACAGAGCATTATTTGAATTGACTCAAAGGAGTGAGGTGACTCACGAAATTGGATCGACTTGGAGACAAGCTGAATACCCAACTGTTCAGATATGCAAAATGCAGACAGGTGCCATGTTCAAAGGTGGACTGTATACTACCATAAATACAAATGAAAAACATTCCCTTTTCCCTTAATTTCCCCATATTTAACATATGAGTTCCTCTTTTCATTTTTATGAGTTCAAAGAGGGTAACAAACACTCGTTATAGCTCATCAAGCGATGAGTCCATTATCACATGTTTTACGAACCTGAGAAAGGAGGGGTCCGTTCCTAGATAGGATCTTTCATTGTTTTATTTTATGAGTCCGATGAAATCAGAATTAGTATCTTTCATATTTAGAGAGTCTGAACGAAGACACAAGGAAACTCCAAAAGGTCATTTTTTCGTAAATAGGCCTAGTCGGTCAAGAAAAGAGATGAGCTACCATCGACTAGTCGATTGTTCTGATATTTTTATAAGTGTGAACGTAACAAGTTCGATTGGAAATATTTTTTTGTTTTTAAGTATATTGAAAAGAGCTTAAATATAACTCTCTATTGGGTTTCCTTTTTCATAATCCACTTTTAACGAGTCTAAAAAAACCAAAAAATAGACTCGACACTCCTTTACTGGTGATTTAACGAGCATGTGAAAAATGTGCAAAAATGCTTGGTGCTTTTTCATCTTTACTCTAAGCCTGAAAAAGACAAAAAGAGCTTGTTTCATAGCCATGAACCAAATTTGGACCTGAAAACTCAAAAAACATATTAAAAACCAACTCCATTCGAACTATATAAAAACAAGTGATAAAACCCACTTTTATAAAATAATTTTGGATTTCAAAAATAATTAAATTATAATGAAATAACAAAAAGTTTCCAAAATTAATATAAATAGAGAGGAATAGTAAAAACATTTACCATTGTTACTCTTACCACTTTGAGAGTTTGAGAGTTGGAGTGAAAGGAGAGAGCTTCCATCGGTGATTTTGCAAGTGATCCCACCCATTGTTTCTCAATCTTCTTGGAAGAGGTAGGTATTCTAACCATTTGTATTTCATGACCATGATAAATTCTCAAGTTTTAAATAATAATAGAAGGTTTCTATTTGTGCATCGGGAATTTTTTGACTAGATTTTATAGGTTTTAAATGTTTTGAGGGGTCAAAACGTGGGCCAAGGAAGCCCTTTTATTTTTCAGGTCATGAGCACGACGGCGCTCTGTCGTGCTAGGATAGATGCATCGTAGGTGCTTTGTCCATAGCCAATAGAGGCATTGGCCATCGGTGCTCTGTGCATGCAGAGGCAGATGCACCATAGGTGCTATGTTTGCAAGATGAAACGGCACCGTAGGTCCAAAAAATTGTAAAATTAAACCCTATCCCTGTCAAAAATCAATTTTTTCCTTCTATGTTATTAAAAACATCATTTTATGCTTCCCTTTGGTCATAATGTGATTATTAATAAATGTTTTTTATATGCTCGCAGGTGCAATACATCATCCACACCATGGTCATTTGGAAAGACCGAGAGCATGAGACTTCCAAGCCGTCAGTAATCCAGCTATCGTAGAGGCCTTACAGAACTGCGGGTTGCTAAAATATTTTAGGGTACCAGGCATGAAGGAATACATCCGCCTATTGGAGTACATTATAGATATGTGGGATCCCAAGCAGCAGAACTTTATGGTTGGGACCCATGCCTTGACCATAGACATTGAGGATATCTACTTCTTAACTGGTTTGTCCTGGAGACGGAGACCAGTAGTCTTATCTGGTGCACGAGGAGGAGAGTCCTTGTTCGATGATTTGATAGACTAGTATTGTGCACTGGGTACGTATTCCCAATCTGGGAAATTATGCATCTAGCATATAGTGGATCGCCCCTTGAGGACGGTGGTTTATACCATTGGAAAGGTGGTCGGGACTAGGTCCGCTCACCTGACTACTAGGTCACATATTTTGTATTCCCTAGAGTGCATGTTATACCAAAATCTTGTCACCATCATGTGATAAGACCTTTGACATACCTACTTGCCCTGAATCCCAGCTTCTGGAGTGAAGACTAAATGGTTTTTTATCAGTCTATCATACAAATTCCCAGCACCACACATGCCCCTTTATCCAGGAGTGGTACCCCTACTCGCACCGCCTTTCATCGATTGTCCACAAGCGGTGCCACCGCCCATTTCCCTTGGTCCATAGGCGGTTATTACCAGAACCGCTCTGTCAGGGAAGGAGAAGCACGGTACCCTGGGTAAAAAGGGAAAAATAGAAGCTTCTCGAGGCTTCTAGATGATAAGCCTCGAGATATCCCTTATCCCTAATGTTGTGGGTTGGTTTAGCTCAATATCCCTCATCCTAGGATCTTAGAGGCCACCTCACCCACTAATTTCTCAACCATCTCTATTCATTAAAGCCCTATAAATATGAGCTCATAGCCATGGTTGAGGAGAGAACATTGAAGGTATTTTTATGTTGTTGCACTGATTCTTGGCCCAAGATCATTTGGAGAGAGCATAGAGAGCTAGAGTCGGAGCTTTTGGGGATGAAGAGTTGGTTTCATGGAGATGCATGTCAACACTAAGGCTTGGTTGTAAACTTATTCATATTTCTAATGCAAGTTGATTTTATGTCCCATATATATTGTTGATGTTTTATTTCAGATATATATTGCTAGATTCCTTAGTCACTATCATAGATTAGTAGATCATATTCTGGTTGCTTTGATTCATTTCATGTTGAGCTTGATTGCAGGTACACAGGTGGACTATTAAAGCCTTGAATTCTAGATATCTACAGTGTCTAGGGAGAGTTATCAGCCTCTGTGATCTATTTGTTCTGGATCTAAACTATTCAGACCAGTGGAACACCTTGCTGTCCACAGGAGGTGAAATATTCCAGCTAACAAATCTGGCGACTCTGCTGGGGAATAGTTGTATTCAGTTGTTCTGATCTTCCTCAGTCTACAACTTTTGTCTGAATCCAGGATCCATTTTCTTCAACTCTTTTTAGTCAGATCTACTTTCTGATTTGTATTATTTGGGTTTGAAATTTCCAGATCTGTTTAGATCTGAGTCATTTCGGTTTTTTATGCTTTGTTACCATGTTCAATTCGACAGTATTTTCCTTGATCTAGTCTTTCTTGATCTAATCCATCGTTCTATTTTTTGTTTTGGCCATCTACAGGGAACCGCGGCCATGCTTTGTATGAGGAGCAGTGCCACCGTATAAACATAGTGAGTAGTACGTGGTGCCACCGCCTATATCTGGTTTGCGAGGAGCGGTGTTGCTTTGGAAACGCTCTTACAACACCTACGAAGCGCGGTACCAGGTAGGCATTAGTCCAAAACTCTTTTTCCTCGTTTTTCTTTGTAAAAATTTGGAATTATGATTGCTTTTAGTTCTATTATTAGGCTTGTGTTATTGAATCTGATGTGTGTGGCTTGCTATTTTGATGGTTTAACATTGATTTGAGTGGAATTTCAAAAATTTGTTTAGTCTTTTTTAGTGTTCGTCCGCTTCTTGCTTGTTGGTTGTGCTTAAAGAAGGATTTCTTGTTTTCTGAAAGTTAGGGTGCTCATTGAACTCTCTTTTCATTACATTTACTGAAAGAAGAACACTAGATTAGCTTCTAGATTTCATTTCTTGCTTACATAGTAAACTTATTTTTCTTCCCTTCAAAAAAGAAAAGTTTTGCTTGAGATTAGGACAACATATTTGAGCATTGGATTTGGGTTTTCTGATTAGCTTTACAAGTGTTTAGGACCTTTATGATCTTTCATCTCTCATGCATATAGGACTATCTCGATCAAAATAAAAATAAAAATGGTAGTTTTAAGTTAGATTTGCTTATGTTTTTAAGAAATTTGAAAAGTTAGAGTGCATTGGCATATAGGTGTGTTTGGTGTTGTTCTTTTAGGAAAAGAGATTCTCACCCTTCTCAATTGCTTTCGAAAAGAAGAATTTGGTTTGTAGAAGTATTTTCTTGTCTTTGATTTGATGTTCATGACTGTTAATTGGAATGATTTTTGGTTTTGAAACAAAAAGAAAAACACTCTCTTCCCTCCCGTAAGTAGGCATATTGAACGATAAAGTGAACATTTGCACAATCATATTGCATGGTTTTATTTTCTGTCAAAACATCATGCATTCACCTAACGATACAAGTTAAAATTAATGGTAGTTGTAGGTTAAAATTTACGTAGTAACTTGAGTGATAGGTTAGAGAAGTGTTCCGGTGTCGTAAAACGTAGGAGCTATCGTTATTTGTCAGCATTACATTCCGGGACTCATGCGGTTCTTCCACATACCATCGATATATCAAACAGCCTTTCATGTACCCTTAAGGTATATAGAGAGGTACTTCACGTACTTGATTGTATATCAGAAGACCCCTTGTGTACGGTTATGCATTAGACAGTACTACTACCAATTCGAGCTCCCACGTACCTTGAGTATATCAAGAGACCCCACTAGGGTACCTTATCTATCTAAGAAAATCCCTTTGGCCGTCTTGTTTGGAGCCATACACCGAAAATAGCATTCAGGGAGATTACTACACACGTACCCTCGAGGTATATCGCGAGTGGCACCTGCTTGACAATCCTAGTGAGAGACCTGACTTTTGAACTCCTCCTATCATTTTAAGTCTGCTTGTTTTGACCTATAGTTTGAGTAGGGAAGTATTTTGGTGTGTTTTTTCTAGATTTTCAAACCCTAGGTTAGATAGGAACTGTACACACTGGTTGAGTTAAAGAAGTCCAGGAGAGTATGGTGCTTGCCACCTAATTTTACTCTTGTTTCAGGAGAAAATCCAATGGAAGCTATCGACCAAGGAGCTGCTACCACCTCCCAAGTGGGAGATAATGTGGTGGTGGAAAGTGGAGTACCATATTCTTCACACTCGCCTCCCTTGTTCCAACAGCCTTCCCAGGAAGATTCATCGTTCCATCCTCCCTTGGAAGGTCATTTTGATGATACCCATCCAGAATTTGGTCCTAATGCTCCTTTTTGGGAGACACCTATCGAACAGGCCATTGCCTCATTTGGCACCCGTGTAAGTTCTCCTAAAAGTGAAGAAGAATGCAGGCAATACCATGCTATTATCCTCCATGCATAGGAGGTAGAAAAGCAGATTGATAACCTATTAGGCACTACACCAGTATGTTCCACATATGTTCCTGTGGGATATCGTTCACTAGCCGATTCTATGAGACCCATTGAACCAATTATAGATCGTCCATTAATAAAACCACAGCCCAGGTCAAATTTCCACCCCTATCACCTCTTATGTTATGTCTATTCCAAATCCTCCCAAGTCTTTTGCATCTGGGGCCCAACCTTCAATTCCTGTTTCGTTAGTACCTTTGAATGCCGAGGGGAAACCCCCACCACGACCTAAATTATCCGACACTAGAGTTGTACCTAGTCAAGAGAAGACCTATAACATAGAAACATCTATAGTGTTTGTCCCTCCCACCCACACTAATGTGTTGAATCCCCCATCTAGTTCAGGTCATCCCTCGGGGGCACAACCTGTTCCCATTCAGTCTTCTAGTGGTTATGGATATCAAATACCTATAGGTAATCATCCATCCAATCCTACTGGAATTCCATTCCCTAGTAATAATTTTATGCCATGGGGGTAATCCAACTGGTTTTACATGCCATCCATGGGAGGGATACCTATACATACTATGGGAGGTGCGGGAGGGCCACCTTAGGGAGGTCCTCCCCCTGGGGGACCTAATGGTCCCATAGGATCTGGTGGTCCTCCTCATGGTCCTAGTGGTCCTAGTGGTCCTGAGGGACCTAGTAGCTTTCCTCCTTATGGCTTTGGAGGGTCTGGTGGCCCTCCACCTAGTGGTTCTGGTGGCTCTGGAGGTTTTCCACCTCCTTGAGGCTCCGAAGGATCTGGTGGTCCACCTCCTACTAGTCCTGGTGGTCCCAGTGGTCATGGTGGTCTCAGTGGCTCTAGTGGTCCTCCTCCTGGAGGCCTTGGTGGTCCTAGCGGTCCTAATTCCAGAAATCAACCCCCCATGGGCAGATTTTCTGGCAGTTCTTCCTCACAGCAACCTGTTTATCAGTCTACCTATGGCCCTATTAGTAATTATATGCCATATCAATATTACCAGTATGTGCATCCCAATAGACAATTACCTTTCCTAGCAACTTTGGACTTGCCTGATATGTCCAAGTTGATTAATGATCCCATTCGACACAATCCCTCATGGCCTCCCATTCTGGTAAAGTTACCATCGGATATTCCGAAATTCGATGGGAAGCAGGGTGAAGATCCGCAGAACCATGTTATGAATTTTCATTTGTGGTGTTCCTTGAACTCCCTCATGGATGATTCCGTTTGGTTACGACTCTTTCAGTGAAATTTGACTGGTACAGCTGCGAAGTGGTACATTAAACTCCCACAACATTTGTTTGTGGATTTTGGCTCATTGGCAACCATATTTCTTATGCACTTTCAGCTCCCTATTCGTTATGAAACAGACACTGATATTTTAACTTCTCTGTGATAGAACACCTCCACCCACATTTCTGATCATATTCATGAGTGGAGAAGGTGGAGAAGGCTTATTAAGGCCCCTATTCTAGATCAGTTGTTAGCTGATTGGTTCACTAAGTCCTTGTTGCCTCCTATTGCCCGAGATATGGCCATGGGTGGTGTCATTACCAAAGAGAAGGCTATTAGTCGAACTCAATACCTAGACTTGGTTTATTCCCAGTCCAGGACTCTTTATGACTTGATTCATCAAGCTCCTCGCCCCAGCACTGACCCTTCCAAGCCACCAGCAGAAGTACCTATTGATGGGATTGTTGGTTCAATATAGTCCCCATCTGTAGCGAAATATGCCAAGAAAACCCAAACTGCTACTCCTTAGACTACTAAGGTTTCTACCGAGGTCAATTCTATTCAAATTACTCAAACCTCGGGTAATAAAAAGAAAGGTAAAAGTTGAAATAAAAAACCTAAAAACCAACCGGAGACCCCACGATCAACTAATAATGACAATGACAAAGGGAAAAGGAAGGCTACATACCCTTGTCTATTGTGCAGTGGTGACCACTTTCAAAGGAGTGTCCCCATCGGGATGAAATCTCCCAGTTTCTGAAGTCTAATCCCGCACCTGCAGTACTTACGGATCCCTTTCCCTCTCAACAACAACTGGTAGACCACATGTCTAACCAGGGTAACTCTAGTTCATCAGAGGAAAATCATATGATGTCCTCAAATACCATCCATCTTCAAAATTGAAGCCATAATTATGATAAACCTACAGATTAGAAAGAAGATCAATCTTCTTTAGGGAAATCTCCCTCTACTAGTTCTCTGGAATCCTTGTCTACTGTTCCCTTGTCTATCGAGAAGCCTACTCTCGACATGATTTTGCGCTCACCAAAGGGTACTCTTCGGAAAACTGTCTTTAATCCCAATGCTCGAGCTGCTCAATTCTATAATGTGGTTGAAGATCTCACTCAGGCACCTTGTGCGATGTCTAACCTAGAAGTACTCCAAAGTTTCCCTACACAGCGCAAGAACTTTTTGACTGCATTAGGAGCTGTGGACCCGGATAACACTAACTTGATTCACTTCAATGTTGAGAGCTACAAACCTAGATTACCACATAAACTTGATTTTCAGATCATTATGAAAATAGTTGGAAAGAAAGTATTTCGAACAGTACTAGATCAAGGAGCTTCGACCTCGGTGTTATCTCTGACTTGTTGGAAAGATCTTGGCTCTCTCGAGCTTGTTACATCACCTACGACCCTTAAAGCCTTTTATGGATGGGGTTTCCAACCCCATGGCCTCATATAAGCCCTCGCAATCGAGCTGGGTGACAAAACTATTTCCATCCAAGTAGAAGTGGTAGATGCCCCTTTGGATTATAACCTCATTTTAGGAAGGAATTGGTTCTATGCCATGAATGTTGTTGCTTCAACAGTATTTCGAACGGTCCAATTCCTGCATCTTGGGGGAATTGTTACCATTGACCAGCTTGATTTCTGTACGATGGATGTTACTACTTCCATAGCTAATAGCATCCCCATGTTAGGTCAGTCCCCTCCTCCTTACCAGTCAATTGGGGTAGGTATGTTGAAGGATTCATTCCTTATGGGGATTTTTCCCTCTACTCCTCCTAGCATGGATACCGTGATAGTACATATGATCGCCTCATTTGATATTGAGCCCCAGGGCCAAAATGTTGTTGACCCCACCTCGTTGAGCCTGCACGAAGTTAT
The DNA here is from genome assembly GCA_001517045.1 of Pseudotsuga menziesii. NCBI lineage: Eukaryota > Viridiplantae > Streptophyta > Pinopsida > Pinales > Pinaceae > Pseudotsuga > Pseudotsuga menziesii. Next base: position 182,059 of record LPNX010049088.1, on the reverse strand, counting down.
GTATGACACCATTCAAACTTGTTCCAATGATCACACTGATGACATTCATTTAGTGGCTTTGGATCCTTACCATTTACCGTACTAGTTAGAACCTTCTCTTCCAGTTCTAGATTATCTCTTCAAGACTTTTCCTTATGATGAGTCCATTATAGAGATCATGAACATGGATGAGCCCATTTGGGAGGATCACCATCATAGATCCATGTTCCTCCCCAATACCAGTTCGGGCAACCATGATTTTGCATCCTTATTTCCTACTAATATTGTCAATGTTCCACAAAGTCCTATAATGCTGCAAGACAAAGATTCTGAAGGAAACCTTTGCAACATTACTCAGATGAACCCAATTGACGTATCAGCCAAGCCTAATGTTATTGAGCACGTTCATGTTGGGCAGAACTACTCCACAGATGAATCTGAAGCATATAAGGCACTTTTTAAGGAATTTTGTGATATTTTTGCCTGGTCCTATAAAGAGATGCCAGAGATTGACCCTTCCATTGTGGTCCACGAGATTAAAACTTATCCCACGGCTAAACCTATTAGGAAGAAACTTAGGCAAGTCCATCCTAGGAAGGCCACAGCTATTAAGGCTAAGATTGAGAAACTTCTGAAAGCTGGTTTTATTTATCCTGTACCTCTGACGAAATGGGTATCGAATGTTGTCCCTGTAAATAAAAAGCAGGGCACCATTAGAGTCTGCATTGACTTTAGGGATTTAAATAAATCTTGTCCCAAGGATAACTTTCCTACCCCACACATCAATCAGATTATCGACAACTGTGCTGGAAGTGTCATCTTTTCATTCATGGATGGCTTCTCCGGCTATAACCAGATTGAGATATTTCCCTTCAATCAGCATAAGACGGCATTCATTTTCCCATGGGGAATCTTTGCATATAAGAAGTTACCCGGCTTGAAAAATGTTGGAGCCACGTTCCAGCGTGCGATGTCCTATGCGTTTCACGACATTAAACATATTGTTGAACTGTACCTTGACGACCTCCCTACTCATTCACAGCGACGGGAGCACCATCCTGGTCATCTTAGAGACATATTCCTAAGATGTCGTCATTATAATATACGGCTCAATCCGCATAAATGTGTTTTTTTCATTGAGACAGGATGTCTGCTTGGCTTTGTGGTATCTAAAGATGGCATCCAGATGTATCCTTTGAATATTGCCACTATCATTAATCTACCATCCCCAACCAACATTCTTGAACTCCAAACTTTACAGGGGAAGGCAAACTTTCTCCGCCATTTCATGTGCAATTTCGCTGAGAAAATGCATGGTTATATGAGTCTCCTCAAGAAGAACACTCCATTCTTTTTGGATGACCAAGCCCAGGATGCCTTTGATAATCTTAAGCATGCTCTGACTCATTCACCCGTGATACACCCCCCAGATTATTCAAAGGACTTTCTCTTGTATATTGATGCCTCCAATACTACCATCGCCATGGTTTTAGTGCAGGACAATCTCCAAGGTCAGGAGCCTGTGATTTATTACGCCAGTAAGAATCTCATTGATTCTGAAACCTGTTATTCACATGTGGAGAAGCTATCTTTGGCCACGGTCATTGCTGTGCAAAAATTTTGTCACTACATTCCACTTCGCACTACCACCGTATTGGCAGACCAAAACCCGATGTACTACATTCTGACTCGTCAAGTACTCGGGGGCAAGTACTATTGTTGGATCGTCATCCTTTAGGAGTTCGATCTCAAGTTTTCCAAGACTACATCAAAGAAATCCTTGGTTTTTTCCGATATTATATGTGACCTTCCCTGTGCTACCACAGAATCTGAGCCCAGCGATTCATTTCCAGATGAATTCATGTTCCTAATTAGCACTACTGATCCTTGGTATGGATATTTTCTGATTTATCTCTAGACCAAGCGTTTTCAGCTGCATCTATCTTGCGATGATCATCTCCGCATCCGTCACCACATGAAATACTATCTTATCTTGCATGATACCTTGTATAGACATGGGATTGACTCCATTCTTCGGTGATGCCTCACTCATGAGGAGGCTGAACACGTGCTAAATGATTGCCACTCTGGAGCATGTGGAGGTCATTTATCTGGGATGGCTACAACCCAAAAAATCCTTCGCGCTGGCTATTTCTGGCCTTCTGTCTTCAAAGACTGTCATGAGGCTGTTAAGAAATGCCCACCTTGCCAACATTTTTATCCCAAAAATCACACCCATCCTGCTCCACTTCACCCCATCATTGCCGTTGGCCATTTTTCCAAATGGGGGATTGAATTCATGCATTGTAATCCTACCTCAACCGGGGGGCATGGTTACATCATCATAGCCATGGATTATTTCAAAAAATGGGCTGAGGCCATGCCTACATATGCAGAAGATGGTAATACTGCCACTCTCTTCTTGTTCAATCATATCATAGCTAGATTTGGAGTCCCGCAGTCCATCATCACTGATCACGGATCTCATTTCCGTAATCAAATGATGGAGGAATTGAGTGCCAAGCTAGGTCTTCACCATGAAAACTCTACGCTGTATTAGCTGCAAGCTAATGGTCAGGTAGAGGCCATTAATAAGGTTTTGAAAACTATGCTTCATCGAATGGTTGGAGATCATAAATCCAATTGGCATCTCGTTCTTTTTTCCACTCTTTGGGCTTATCATACTTCCGTGAAAACAACTACTGGTTTCATGCCATTCCAGCTTGTCTATGGAGTTGAAGCTATCTTGCCGATCCAATGTCAGATTCCATCTTTACAACTTGTCATCGAACTTCTCCTAGACACTTCTACAGAGGAAGCGATATTTTTGTACTTAAATAACCTTGATGAGACTCGTAGAGATGTTTCCTTGGCTAATGAGGCACATAAGAAACGCGTCAAGGCGCAGTACAATAAATCCGTCTAGCCTCCTATTTTCAACGAGGATGACCTAGTTTTGACGTATGACCAGAGATATGACAAGCTAGGGAAGGGTAAGTTCAAGTCCATGTGGTACGGACCTTTCATTATTTCCAAGGTGTTAGAGAAAGGAGTCTATGAGTTAGTTGATTATGATGGAATCCCTTTGGGGCAACCTCACAATGTGTTGTACCTAAAAAGGTACTATGCATAGGTCCTCTTGGATGGTATCTTGTATATATGTATATTGATTGAATTTTAGTGTGCTTTTAGTATTTTCAAGATGGTTTTGAGTTTTAGTGTCTGCATATGTTTATACCATGTTTTGATCATGCAGATGGCTTTCTATGGCTTTGTTGATGGTGCTTGTCGCCACACCTTGAATCTAGCCTCGACTGCTTGGGTTTTCTATTCCCCAGCTAAATATTTGGTCAGTTCATGAGCGGTTTGTTTAGGTCCCACTACTAATAACATCGCTGAGTATGAAGCAGTCATCGGTCTTCTGACTGAAGCTGCCTCCCAGGATGTCCGTGATCTAGTAGTTTTGATGGACTCTTAGCTCATGGTTTTTCATTTAAACCATGTCTACACCATTAGGAACCCAGTGCTCCTCTGCCTCTT
>LPNX010049088.1:131540-177027 GCA_001517045.1 Pseudotsuga menziesii | reverse complement strand
TATATATACGAAAAAGTTTTGCAAAAATAGGTCCCGAGACCTCATCTGAAGCACGTAGGATTTTAGGAAAAATCATCATACAAAAATCCTGAAGCCATCAGCTTTCAGTATACATGTATCATCCACTAATGGTGCTCATGATAACACATCACTGCTCAAGCCACCCTGCGTAGTAGCCTACTGAATCAGTCTGGTACTCCTGTCGTAGATCTCTGATATCTAGTCGGGAGGCCATCTATATTGGCATCTGGGATATCTAGAGTCAACCTCTCTAGGTTCTCCTCCATCTCCGCAGTGATATCATCACCCTGTGGCACGAAGCAAGCTCCAGCTCGCCTGTCTAATGGAGATGCTCCTCCGGGCCTCGTTGCTCCAACATCTGCATGAAGACAAAATCGGTCTTCTCACTTATAAAAAAAAACATAAAAAAAAAATTTCCATTGTTAGGGTTTCTTGCTTCTTACCAATGTCACCCCACTGCCCTCCAGGTGGGAGTGGTAGGTTAGGATCACCTATAAAATTTGTGCCTACATAGGCATTGTCCTCGACCATGAGCATCTGATCCCATAGCCATCTGAAGAACAAATCACCGAAATTCACTCTGCCCCTACCTGCTCCTGTGCGAGCCATGACTTGGACCCACCTCAGCATACGGGGGTCCCATGCTCTCAGACTCCAGAAAGTCACCTGGGGCCTCATCTGGGGGACCCAGTCAAAGAAGAAGCAAGCTAAGATTGAACCAAAGCTGAACTGCTTCAGCTCTCCCCATCGATATTTAGTTAGCTAATCCTTGAAGATTAGAAGCAATGCTTCCACCCAATTGAACACCATAGGTTCCATAGCCTCTAGGGAATACAGCATATGTGCCCTGGAAGCCTGATGTACACCCTAGCTCCCTTCCACCCTCTGCATGGTGAACAAGACAATCTGTAGAGCCCTATCTGTCACTACACTGATGGGCATTTTCTTCCCCGATGTACCTGTACTTGGTGCCCAGTGTCGATCTATGAGCTCTCTGGTGGTAATGTCCCCACCATGGGAACCTATCAGTGAGATGGGGGCACCCCGTCTTGATAGGCCAGTCAGAAAGTAGATATCCTCTACCTCCACTATAAGTATGTGTGCCCCCACCTCAAAATACTGTTGTTCTAGATTCCACATTCTTAGTATGTGTTCCAGTAGTCTCTCGTGGGAGACCATGCTTGGTGTCTGGAAGAAATTTAAGAGCCCACAGTTCCAGAGTGCGACAATGCAAATTGGATTCCTTTCAGCAGTAGCATCCTCATCATCATGAGTTCTTTCCTTCCATATCACCATATTTTGGAACCCTAGACCTGACAAATACAACAATGGTATGTATTAATATCATCCTTGAGTCATTTCAAATCAAAAGAATGAGTAAATTATGCCCATATCATTTGTTTAAATTCTCCATAGTCGGAACCACTTGTGCCCCATTGGAGACAGGCGGTGCCACCGCTTGTCCTCCATATTTTTGGCACGGTTCTCGGGTGGTACCGCCTATCCCGCAAGGGGTAGTCATGGTGCCCGCAAATTGGATTTTAGGGCTTTCCAAATAGGCCTAAAACCCCACCAAATCCCAAAATAGAAGCTATGAAATGAAAGATAAAGGTCTTAGATGTTACATGCAACTAACGACGCTGAAAACAGACGGTGGAAGCTCCCGATATCAGTTGTGGAAGATCTGGCTAGGAAATGCTCCAAGTGCTCTGTGCTAGAGGTAAATAGTGAAATGTTTGATTTTTTACTATTTACTTGCCTTATATAAACATTTTTTGGGTCTGACTTAGTATAGTTTTGATATTACATCATGTTCTAGTCAAAATCTATTTGTCATAATCCCTTAATGTTGATTTTGGATGTGTTGGGGCGTGCACCTTAACGGTCCTTAATTTTGGTAACTCCGCAGTTTTTGTGGAATCTTGTAAGCGGAGTTGCAACTCAAAATAGTCTTAGGGGTGTCGGGGTTGAGTCAAAGCCATCTTTTTTGTAATTGTCCATAAATTTCGGGTGTAAGCCCATGCTTTTGTAATAGTGCACTTGTATAAATAGGCACTCATGTAAAGATGTCAAGAGTATCTAATGACATGAGGATCATGTGATGTGAAGTTAAGATCTATTTTGGGTTTTTAAGGTCAAGTCCCAGCTGTGTGCATGGACGACCTCTGCAGCCGTGTGCGCAGAGGGTTTTTGTAAGAAGGAACTGCAGCTGTGTGTACAGAGGGTTTTTGTAAGGAAAGGAACTGCAGCTAAGTGCACAGCTTAGAGTTGTAAGAAAGGAACTGCAGCTAAGTGCACAGCTAGACTTGAAGGAAAGGATCTGCAGCTGAGTACGTAGATTAGAACTATTGTTTTGTGAAAATTTGAATAAAAGCGCAGTTCTGTGGACGTAGCCCCTACCCTAGGGGTGAACCACATTATATCTTGTGTTGTGGTTGTGCTTTTATATTGTTTATGTTTTCTTTTCATGCATTGATAAGTAGATAAATGATAAGTAAGATAACTGCTAAATATTAACTTCGCTGTGAATTCCCAGTTAAGGGTTAAGCAAGAAACTGTTTGTTTATCTAACTGGGAAGCTATATAAGTGAATGTCGAAGCTCTATTTTGCATGAATATTTGTTGTTAAGGCTAAAGGTACAGTAATATCCCTCTTCTGCTTGCAGAAACCTAATTCTGCGGCACCCCATAGCTATTTCAGGTGAGACTGCAACCTGTTCGCAGGTTGTTGCCGAAAGGGCCAACATTGTGGGTCTTTTTGTTGGTGCGAAGTTAAAGTATAAACCCTGGGTCTGCCCTATAGCCCAACAGGATGCATTTAACACTTGTTTACGAGTCGCCTACAGGTTGAATTTAGTCAAAGCTTTGGGAATTTTGTTTATGGCTTTTTCATACTTGCACAAAACGGAAAAGGTCATCGAGCATTTATTAGGACACTTTGTCACACTCATGAAAATCTAGTATCAAAGTTCCGAGTCCAATTCAAGTTTCTTTCCAAGCTCATAAAATACGACATTGTGTAAATAAATGTCGTGGAGTCTTCTTTTCACATCTTTTTTCAAACTCCTTAAACATGAAAAGATAATCGAGTCTATTTCCGAATCTTTCCAGGCTCGTAAAAAGTGACATTGTGTAAAGAAACCTCATGTAGTTCTCTTTAAACCCTTTTCAAGCTCCCTAAATAAGAAAATATTTTCGAGTGATCTTGTCTTCTTCACACTCGTTAAAGTATTTGAAGAGTCCTCCATCCGACGGTAGGTTATCTTTTTCTCAGTTCGGATAGGACTATTTACGAGAAAGGAACACTCCAGCCAATCATGACTCGAAGAGTTCTCTAAGGTATGATTTTTTACTTTTTCGGTCCTTAGAGACTAAATCATACGAAAAAGGACCCCATGGAGTCTTCTTCTGTATTCATTCAGACTCTCTAAACATGAACGATACCAAGTTTTATTTCAGTGGACTCGTTAAAAATTAAACATTGAGATACTTGTTTTGGGAACGAACCCCTCCTCTCTCAAGTTCGTAAAACATATGAGACTGGACTTGTCTTCTGACAAGCTATATCGAGTGTTTGTTACCCTCTTTGAACTCGTAAAACTAAAAGAGGCACTCATCGATCATGATGGGGGAAATGGGAAGGGAATCATTTTGCAAATAATGGCAGTTGTTTGTCGTTACCTTTGAACATGGCACTTGTCTGCACAATCATGTCAGTCAATTGGTTATTCAGCTGATCTCCGTGACGATCCACTTTCATGAGTCATGTCAATCCTTTGAGTCTTTCAAAAGAATGCATTGTCCAATGTCACATTGTGTATCTATCCTGTCTAGTCATGCTTCCAAGTCATTTTGTCGTGCCGCCCAATGTTCAAAGGGGATCTGAAGAAGTTTTACCTCTGTAGTTTACACAGTCTTTTTGTTAGTATTTTTGAGTCAGTCATATGGTTACTACATTCATATCATTCCAGAACTATGTTCCGAGTTTCATGTCGTCAATGTGGGACTCATCATGGCCCTCCTTCGATGAGACTATTCTCGTCGACATCAGCTCATCATCCGGGAAATAGTCTTTGAAACAATATTTAGTACCTTGAGATCTGTATTCCTTAATGATAGATTCTCTCGCTCTCAACATAGGTTCACATAATTGACCTTTGATCGATATAATCGACTGGGTGTTTGACATCAGGACATCTATTCACACTCGGTAGATTGTACTAGGGTACCTTGGGAATCATTGACATTAATGGTGATCTCCCTCACACTTGTTAATGGTTCACATCATTTCCTGGTAATCAAGTGGTTTCTACCATGTTCAACTTCAGATCATTGTAATCACATGGATCGAATCGTACTTTGTGGAAGATGAGAAGAAGACCCTGGGCATTTGTTTAAAAGCGCTCATTGCTTTTTCCCTAGGTTGCGATGGAGTTTTGTATATCTAGCATGGATCCACATTTGTATGGTCATGGCTATGCTCAAATTTGTGTTTGCATGACATAGATCTACGTTGTATGTCTGGTAGCTATGTCCAAGTTTGAGTCCTCTATCACATGGATCTATGCTATATTCTAGTAGCCATGCTTATTTATTCCACTCATGGATTTGCCTTGTATTGGTCTGTAGCTATGAGTTTGGTTACTTGTATCTATTAGTCAACATACTGATGTACTACAGATTCCTACTTGACTGCATACTCCGATCGAGCCGACATTTTCATCTCCTGGTGACGACTTGTTCTCAAATATCTCGTTTATCGTATCACTCTAAGACTCATGCTTTGGGAGGCATCCTATTATACCAAAATCCTATCACCATCATGTGATAAGACCTTTGACATACCTACTTGCCCTGAATCCCAGCTTCTGGAGTGAAGACTAAATGGTTTTTTATCATTTTGTCATACAAATTCCCAGCACCGCGCATGCCTCTTTATCTAGTAGCAGTACCCCTGCTCGCACCGCCTTTCATCGGTTGTCCACAAGCGGTGCCACCGCCCATTCCCCTTGGTCCATAGGCGGTTATTACCAGAACCGCTCTATCATAGAAGGAGAAGTGCGGTACCCTAGGTAAAAAGGGAAAAAGAGAAGCTTCTTGAGGCTTCTAGATGATAAGCCTCGAGATGTCCCTTATCCCTACTGTTGTGGGTTGGTTGAGCTTGAGATCCCTCATCCTAGGATCTTAGAGGCCACCTCACCCACTTATTTCTCAACCATCTCTATTCATTAAATCCCTATAAATATGAGCTCATAGCCATGGTTGTGGAGACAACATTGAAGGTATTGTTATGCTATTGGACTGATTCTTGGCCCAAGATCATTTGGAGAGAGAATAGAGAGCTAGAGTCAGAGCTTTTGGGGATGAAGAGCTGGTTTCATGGAGATGCATTTCAACACTAAGGCTTGTTTGTAAACTTCTTCATATTTCTAATGCAAGTTGATTTTCTGTCCCATATATATTGTTGATGTTTGATTTCAGATATATATTCCTAGATTCCTTAGTCACTAGCATAGATTAGTAGATCATATTCTAGTTGCTTTGATTCGTTTCGTCTTGAGCTTGATTGTAGGTACACAGGTGGACTATCAAATCCTTGAATTCCAGATATCTACAGTGTCTAGGGAGAGTTATTAGCCTCTATGATCTATTTGTTCTAGATCTGAAAAATTCAGACCAGTGGAACACCTTGTTGTCTGTAGGAGGTGAAATATTCCAGCTAACAATGCATGGAGCCTATAGTATTCAAATGGTGTGAAGGCATGTTGGTAAGTCTAAAGGATCAACTGAACAAGTGCAAGAGGGGGACTCTTAAGCAGTTCAGCTATGGAGTTGTGGTGGTATCTTTCATTTTGCAGAGAGTTCCCCACATGAGGCATCAGGTGACCATGAGCAAACTAGACCCTAAGGATCCTAGGATGCTCAGGTGGATTTATATCATGGCCCTCCATGGAGGCGGAGGACCCAAGGTTGTCTACGGAATAGCCTTATTTCACTGGCTGTGGGGCCAGCTACTCATGATTGAATATTGCGCCTATGAGGGGGAAGACTTTCGGGATGGCCCAGATCTCATACTACTTGAGGGGGAGGAGTGGGATGGCCGAGGTAAGAAAGATACTATCCACCATGTTTCTAATTTTTCAAGTTTATTTTATTTTTATTTTGTAATACTGAGATAAGTGAAAATTGTTTTTATACAGATATTGGACCAGTATGCCCAGCTGGTATGTCACCTATTTCGAGGCGGGCAGTGACCAAGGATATGGTGGCTTATTTCTCCAAGGTAGATGGGGAGCTTGGATATTTGGAAGAGAACCTGCAACATCTAATTGTAGGGATTCCATATGTGACCACCGATGATATACCCAAGCATTACCAATGCCATACTACAGGGGTCTCTAGACAACTTTCCAAGCTACTCCGTAGAGTGTCTCGGGCTATTATATGCTACCATGAGCATCGTCAGGAGGATGACTAGTTTATAGGGATTTTCCACTTTTGTATATGTACACTGAAAGCTTCAAAGCTTCATATTTCGCCCCATATATGTATATTTTCAACTTGTTATAGTCCCGAACTTTGAGGACACTGAAAGCTTGATGCTTCAGCCCAATTTTGTATCTCATTTTTATAATTATATATATATATATGACAAACTTTTTATTTACAGTTGTGTGCAAAAAGTGTGATGTGTGAAATAAATGCCTACTTATGAATTTAATGTATGTCATTTATGTTACAAATGGACTTTTAATTATAAGCAATGTACCAATCTAAGACATAATTAGCTAGGGAATCCACCACAACATTCATATGTCTTGGAACATGTTGATATGTGACTTGCTCAAAATATCTTTCCAACAGTCTAACCCTTTAAAATGTTCAAATAAGTAGAGGGTTTCGAATGGTGTAGACCCGATTAAGCTATTGAACAACTAATTCAAAGTCTAGGTAAACCCTAATTTCTCTTACATCGCTAGCTAGGGATTCTGTCAACAATCCAATCATTGCATGATCTTTGGCTAGATTGTTGGTGGAGGGACCTAAACAAACACCCCTTGAACTCACCAGATCACATGTAGGAGAGTACATTACCCAAGTTGTTGATGCAAGATTTAATGTATAATGATTAGCACCGTCAGTGAAACCGGTAAAGGTAGTCATCTATCCATTTAGACATAAGGTATACATAAGTAGGTTTTGAAAGAAAAAAAACATCTTATATCACACAAAAAACAACACTTTCAAAATAATACACACATCAATCTATAAATAGTATTTAAAAAGAGTCTATGCTAGATGACCTAGGCATAGTATCTTTTAAGGTAGAGCTCATTACGAGGCTGACCCAAGGGTATCCCATCATAATCTACTAACTCATAGGCACCCTTCTCCAAGACGTGATTGATAATGTAAGGCCCATGCCATATAGATTCGAACTTCCATTCCCCCAGCTTATCATGCTTCTAGTCATAATTCAAGACCAAGTCTCCTTCATCAAAAGAGCGGGGCTAAACGGTTCTATCATATTGAGCTTTCATCCACCGTTTGTGTGCCTCATTTGTTAAGTCAGCATCACAACGAGTTTCATCAAGTTTATTTAGATACAGGAATCGTTCCTCTTCTATAATGGTGTTAGGAAAAAGTTCCATGATGAGCTTCAGAGAAGGGATCTTGCATTCTATCGGGAGAGTTGCTTCCAATCCATAGACCAGCTAAAAAGGCATGAAACTATAACTATGTGATCTTGTGTTCAAGTTAATCGTTTCACTAGACATCATTCTAACTTCACCAGTGGATGAAGAAGGCTCATGCAAGGATTGATGATCAATCAATTATTGTTTGGAGGGTAAAGGGTCTTTGAGAACTACTGGGGTGGGTGAAATTTTCAAAAACTTGTTAATTTCCTCATGAAGAGGACATTCTTTGGTGAAATGATCACCTCCATAGATTAAACAAGGATATTTTACCTTTCTCTTACCTTTTGAATCTGCATCAGGATGTTGTGGTTTATTTCCTTCCTGTTGATTGTCAGGTCTTTTCAATTTATTCTTTTCTTTCTTCTTTCCACCCAAATATTCAATGGATTGGACCGCGTTTACTTTAGTGGAAGCAATAGGAGAGGGTGCAGTTTTGGAAGGTGGTGATGGTTGATTTGTTTATGTGGCAGTTTGTGTTTGATTCTTAGAATATTTTGCCACCATTTGTGTTTGAACTGAACCAAGTATACCATTAGCAGGTGGTTCAGTTGCGGGTATGGACGAATCAGTTGTGGATAGAGGAGTGTGGGTAACTAAATCATACAAAGTACCTGACTAGGAATAGACCAAGTCTAGGTACTGAGCACGGCTAATAGTTTGTTCCTCGGTAACAGTGCCTCCCATGGCAACATCTATAGAAATAGGTGGAAGTAAAGGCTTTGTAAACCAATCATGCAGTAACTTATCAGGAATGGGAGCCTTGATTAACCTGTGTCTTCTTCTCCATTCATGGATATGATCGGAGATATGGGTTGATTTGGTTTGATGAAGTGACGTCAACAAGTATGTACCTATTTCATACTGGATGGGTAACTGAAAGTGCATTAAAAATTCCATTGCTAAGGAATTGAAATCCCAGAAAGAGTGTTGTGGTAGATCTATATACCATTTTGTAGAAATGCCTATGAGGGTTCTTTGAAATAATCGTAGACAGATCGAGCCATCCATAAAATAATTGGTTGAACACCATAGATGAAAGGTCATCACATGGTTATTAGGATCCTCACTAGGTTTACCATCAAAATTTGGTATATTTGAAGGTAATTTGACCGGAATGGCTGGCCAAGAGGAGTCATGATTAATTGGGTCATTTATCAATCTGGACAGATATGGAAGATCTAATGTATCCAGAAATGGAAATTGTTGATTGGGTTACAGGTACTAGTAGTACTGATATGGAATTTTTTGACTAGTAGGATCATATGCAGATTGGTAAATGGGCATGGATGATGCCCTCGAGGCTTGTTGATTAGGTTGTTGGTTACCAGAAGGTCCATTAGGGGGTGGAACTCTAGGGGGTGGTCCTCTAGGTGGCAGTGGTGGTTGTCCTTTGGGAGGTGGTGTTGGTGTCCTCCGGGTGGTGGACCTTCGTAAGTTGGTCCTCCGAGTGGTGGTCCTCCATGAGGTGGGTCTCTAGGTGGTGGTCCACCGTGATGGGGGCCTCTAGGTGGTGGTCCTCCAAATGGTCCACTAGGTCCTCCAGGTCCTCTCGAAGGTCCTCTAGGCTGGGGTCCTCTAGGTGGGCCTCCATACCCTCTAGCAGTATTTAAAAAAGATCCTCCATAATATGGGACATTAGACCAATTCGGTTGTCCCCAAGGTGAAAACGCATTTCCATGGTAGGGAATTTCGAGATAGACTCTGCCGACGGTATTGTTTGATAATATTGTTTAACTGTAGGTGGATTATTCTCAGAATAAGTATATCCCCAAGAAAGGGGAGCAACGACAGGTTGGACCCAGGAGGACCCCCCTTGACAAGACGGAAATACAACCGTAGTGGTATTGGGAGGAGGAAAGTTCACTGTTGGTGGTCTAGTAAGTAAGTTTTGCCCCATCCTAGAAATAGTCCCTCCAATAGGTAACAAAATTTGTGCTAGGGGTTTCACCCCAAGTGTAGACACTATTGGAGAGTTCAAAACAGATGGAGAATTTTGACTGGGAGAGGGTGTCTGGACTGGATTGTGACTAGGGGAGGGGCTAGAAACCGGATTCTGAGTAACCAAATTTTGGGTTGGTGATTCTAGAATATGAGCTATGTGCGATGGTGAAAGGGCACGATACCCAGGCGAGGTGGTTCTCGAAGGATTAGGAAGAGGATAAATTCTTATCCTCCTCAACTTTTCTTAATTTTTCAATTGTTTTGCATGTGCGTGCAACCTACATGAATACTTGATAGATTCCCAAAAAAATTATTCATTTGACGGAGCATTCTCAAGCCTTGTCCTTAAAGGAGCAAGTATATATGGCTCTGTTGTGGTAGTTCCGTACTCAACAATGGTCTGTCCTAGAGATGTTCTCCAAAAAGGAGTGTTTGGGCCATACTCTTCCTTTATAGTTTCATCAGTTGGGTGATTAATATCCCAGTCGAATGAGTCGGGTTGACCCTCCATTGAAAATTGAAAGGTAATGTCAGTTGTAGGAGGCAATTGGAACAAAGGATTGTTATAGGTAGAGAAATATTCTCTAGTTTCGGTGGATGAAGTAGTTTCTATACAAGCATCAACAGAAGCTGGTCATTCCATGGTTACACCTTCTTCTCCTTCCATGGCTGGAGGAGAGTCAGGTGGTAAACCTTGCAATATATGGGAATGACACCTCGTAAATTGCTCAGCCAAGGTGGCGGCTAAAGTTTTCTACTCTAGGTCAAAAAGAGGAAAAACACACACAAACACACCTACGCAAGCTAAAGGTCGCAAGAAGTCTTAAATGATAGGATGGGCTTACAATAGCTGGTCTCTCACTAGGATTGTCAAGAAGGTGCAACTCGCGATATACGACAGGGTCCAACAGTAAAACGTGGCGTGGAGGATTAACCATCCCTCACTCAACTTTCTATACAATTTTAACCTAAATCTACCATTTATTTTATCTGAATGATTAATGAATGTTTGTGAAGTGTTTTCTACAAAATGTAAATTTAATCTATATGTAATGCCCTTTTTTACTGCAATGATAACTAGCTAGGGTAAGGAAGAGACCATTTTTATTTTTCCTTTCAACAACACACAAAAATGAATGCCACTTTCAATAATTGAAATGCAAGACCTGATATGAAACCATAAAGAGAAATCCTCTAACACAAATTTTCTTCAACAAAAACTCCAAATCTCTGAATTTAAGAAAGAAAGCAAAGCATCTAATGTGCATACAAACTTAACTTCCACTATGATGCCAAAAAGATCTATGTGTCCCAATTACTCATGCAAATGAAAATGAAACTTCCCTAAGCATAAACAAAATGAAATAACAAATTTCCTTTTGTATTTTCCAAAAAATAGAAGGCACACAAGCTCAAAGCAAACTAACTCAAAAAGAGGATATAGGTTTCCTTTCCAAAAATACAATTTTCAGAGCATGAACCACATAACAAAAATTCCAAAAATGAACTTTTTCCACTATTATTTTCATACTAATGAAGAAGACAAAGGCTTCAGATATGAGCTCAGCAAGTGAGAATCAGGCTCACCAAAACCACCAGACTCAAAACATACAAACTCAATCAAATCACACAAAAAATTTCATAGAGGAAAGTAATCGCAAAAAAAACTTTTTTACAGACAGTCTAAAGGCATACCTCGACGCACTGAAATGCACTGCACCAGAGCGCTGTAGCTGGGATCGACGCACTTGTTCTACTGCAGTAAGGCATAGTTAGCACTCTATGTGATCTATAGAAAGGTGTTGTCAGTGCTCTGTGTCAAGAGGAAAAAAGCGCCCTGAAGGAATCGATGCTCTGTCAACCAAAGGTAATTGCGTCGACAGATCAATAGATTGAAAAACTAAGGATCTGCAGGAGAAACCAAAAAATGAACTGAGTTGGATTGAAAAGAGTGAACGTCACTCCCAAAATAGAGGCAATAATTGGAACAGTAAGATAGATTGTTTACCTTATCAGCTGAAATGACTAAAGGAAGAGAAAATGACCTTCATAGCGAGATGGTCACCAAATGTTGTAGATATGATTGGATCTGCACCAGATCTGACTGTATCTACCCCAAATATGACCGAATTAGACTATCCCCAGTGGAGTCACCAATTTAGTTATCATGAATTATGTAATCGATGTGGACACCGTTTGTTCCTCTACCCTGTAAATCACAAGTGTATAACAAAAGAGCACAGTAGTGTATCCTTCGTTAAGTAACCAATTAAAAAACATGAAATAAAACCATACCTCATACCTAAGTCTCTTTTTCCTTGTTCCAAAAATTCCTTACAATGTTTAATACCTACAAAACGGATCAAGAGACAAAAACACAAAGTGAGAGTATCATGATAAATTAATTACCTATACCAGTGATCAAGGAATTTGATAATATTCAACTAAAATTAACAACACATCAAATACAGGAAAGGGGAACACTTTTGTATTAAATAATGACAGAGCAAAGTTACAACCAAGCATTGATGTTGATGGATTCAAGCTCTACAAGAAATCTACAATCTTTCACAACTATGAGCATCTCTTCACATACAAGCCAACTCTATCTTTCCTCTAACTCAGACTTCAATCCAACAGCATAAGGGTACTTTATTTTGGCTTCCGTCACTCACATCATGAAGACTTCATTTATAGGCCCAAAACACATGAGATTGACTTGGGGAATGGATAGGAGGTGATCCCAACAGGACAGGGAGGAAAATTCCACCTCTCCCAAGCAAATAGGAACTGACTCCACGGAGGCTTCTGCAAGGAATCTTCTAGAACCTTCTTTTTTCCTATTTTTGGTCTATCGACACATTTAGAAAAAGGGGAAAAGGCACTGACCTAACTTATTTTCAAAGAAAAGGTGGACCGGCGCTTATTGCTCCACTACAGACAGCACCGTCGGCTCTTTGTGCAAACAGGAGAAAGGCGTCGCCCTTCCAAAATATGGAAAAAATATAACCAAGGTGTCACATGTCAGATTCTCTGAAAGGATAATGGGAAATGTGGAATTTCCAGGTGTAACACATCATCATCATCATCATCATTTTTTAAATCATATCACTATATAGATAATGGAAAATAATTATGGTGAATGAAAATGACAACTTGTAAAGTTTGGAATGGGGCATGGGATCATATGAACATGAAAGGAAGTCTATGGATTAAGCAACAATGCTTAATAATGTACGGAATTGATAGGGCCACTCTGTGAGAAAAGTAATAATGAAAGAGGAATCATTACCAGGAGACACATGGGGGGGGTTCACAAGTGTTTGTATTGTCAAATTGATTTTCAATGAGACAGGAACACATGATATCAAGATAATTTCTAACCATAGAATAAAATCCTAATAGAAGTGCATACATTTCCAAGGTGAAATGCTATATTTAATCATAATGCATGTATCCTGAAAGTTTTACATGTGATTTTCATCATAATGGATGGGGTTTACAAGTGGTCACATGTCCAACTTTTTGACGAACTAGGAATGATATGTGGCCTCTATGTGGAATATGTGCATCGTTATGATATTTTTCATACTATAGATGAGTCCTGAGGTGGTCCTGAGGAATTGGATATGATCAAGGGAGGGGATTAATTCCCTTTGACCCTAGATGATGCCTTTAAGGGTTAAGACCCATAAACAATTCCATAAACCACATAACATGTCCCGTATAAGGGATCATTTTCTTTCAAGTGGGATACTTGGTATTGTTTCGATGTTTTGTGCATGAAGGATGATATCAAGGCCTTAACCATGGATGGGGAAGAGCTCCATAGACTTATACCCTAAACAAATATTCTTGAGATAATGGGAAATCATCAAGGCCTAGAATTGTAATAGATCCCTCTAAAAGGAATATCTTACATACATTTGAGATAGGGATGCCATTAGGATTTTTTGTACATATATTATGTGGTTCTTAGGGCCTTGACCATGATTACAGGAGGAGAATAATGTTCTTAATTCATAAATTAATATTATAGGTATTATGGAACATGATAGATCCATTAAATTGCCACTAGAAAACTCTATAAAGTACATTTTTCCTTGAGTGGAATATGGGTACCATTACGAGGTTTTGCACAAAAGATATGGATAAGTAGAGTTTGGCCAAAAATGAAGCTTCTATGGCCCTAGTTTGCAAACTAGGCCATCGACCACCATATAAATTTGGATCATTTTCCTTTGGTGGGATATGAGTGTCATTAACGCCTTTCCTATACTAGGCATAAAAAAAATTAACAAATAATACATCAACATAATAATACAAATAATACAAATAATACATAATACCTTTTCTAGGGTTCATAATACATTAACAAATAACAAATAAATAAATAAATAAACAAAAAATATAAACATCATTTCGTTCATTATTCACTTACCTGTACCTAACTTCCCTCCTGCGCGTTATAAAATTTACAGTCCAATACTTTGGAGTTCCCTCATAGAGTCAACCGTTGTTTCAGGTTGATACTCTGCGACTTGAGATTTGTATTATGCATATGGTTCCTTCAATGTATTTATTCTTCAAACTCAAACGAATCCACAGGTTCCTTCTTTGCTCTATCAATTTCCTTCTTGGGTTCCTTCTTTGCTCTGTCAGTTTCATTCATGGGTTGATTAACCCATTGTGGGTGGTTTTAGGACATCGTGACTGGTTTCAGGAGTTCATTGACTGCAAAAATATCTTCTGTAAGTACAATTTTCTATGCGAATTGAAAATTTAGCCACTTCATTTTTTATGTCAATAATTACTTTTTTTTATGGGGCATTTTCCCTCCACGGGAATTGAACTCCTGACCTCCACTTGAAGGAATTATAGAGAAACCTTGTAACCTTCTTGAATTATTTTCATCATCTTGAAGTCTAGTTAGAAGTAGGAAGCAAATTCTGAACAGACATTGAGTATTTTATGAGTTTCGAGGGTTTCTTTGCAGAGAATTATGTAGATGTGAGATGAAATCAAAACCCTATATCAATTTCCCTAAATCTGTTAATATTCCTTGAACTGATAAGAAACATGTCCAAGGAGAAATAATCCTCTGTCGTATAATATAAGTGTTGACAAAATAGCCCCAAAGTAACAAAATAAGCAGTGGATTATGTCCCTAACAGAATAATATTCCCAGTAGCAGCAAAAATAAACGGTAACCCTAGTTGAGTTGTTACATAGAGTGGAAGCATTTTATTAATTTTACCAAGTTCGATATTATTGTTTCCTAGTAAAACATCCTCTCTCTATTGGTCATGAAGTGTCTCGGATAGTGTGACTATGTGTAACTACTGGGAATGGTTGTGTCTTTGTTGGGCATAACTGAGTATCTTTGCTAGTGTGACTATGTGTCATTGTTGGGCATGATTGTGCCTCTGTTGCACATAACAGAGTGTATATGCTCGGAATAGTTGTGTCTTTGCTAGTGTGACATCGTCATTATTGGGAATGATTGTGTCTCTTTTGGGAATAAATGAGTGTATCTTCTAGTGTGATTGTGTGTTATCACTAGTCATAATTGATTATGTCTTCTAGTGTGACTACAACACAAGCCTGCTATTATGAGTATCAGTGTCCTCCTTGCAATCTCAAGCCTTCTAGGTTGTGCAACAACACAACCTTTAGGATGAAATTTCATAGGGAATAGATATGGGAAACCTCAAGATTGAGGTGAAATTTGTGAGACTGGCATTTCACGTAATAATTTCCATCTCCTCTATATTTTATCCTTCCTGCGACCATTTCCTATCACAATATCTGATGGAGGTGTGTAGCAGTTGCAATTGTGACTCAAACAACCTATTAAATTGTCTTGTAGAAATCATTGAGGTTACTGTCAGTTGGGTTATTATTAATGAAATATAAGTTATTTGAATTCCTGCCTTGTTTTCTCTTGGGTGTCCACATGGCCTAGTGAGTTGGCATTCCTTTGAGGCTTCCCATTGCTTTCACTCCATTCCCTTAGTGTTCCTATGATCTCCACAGATCCTTCATTAATCACTCAGTTAGAGCTAGGGACTCTTCTATCCTGTAAATTTTGGTCTTTGTTGTCTTCATCAATTAAGGTTGAGTCCTTGATAGTACTCTCCCTCCCCAAGGTCTTTCCATTTTGTTAACAGGGTTTCCACTCCCAAATCAGCATCAGTGCCAAAAGTTAGTCAAAAGAGTTCTATTGCATTCCAATTTTGGAATTTTGTTTGTTGATTGAGAATTGCGGACGCTCTAATTCTATTAATCTAGATGGTTGATCAAGGAGGTTAAGAAACACTATAATAATCCAAAATAAGTGTTTAGGTTTGTGTATTCAAAATTTATTGGTACTTTAATTGCAATTTGATTTAATGTTTTTTGGACATGCTTTTAGGTGTTTTTTTATTATAGGAAGTTTTTAAAGAGGTGGAAATATGTTTCAAATAAGATAATGTTTAATGATAGCATTATGTAGAAAATTTTAATTATTTGAAAAATATGATCTTTAATTTAATTTTGATGTATTTTAAAAATATAGTTATTAATTTTAGTGAATTTCTGAAATAAAAGATTGATGATTGTTTTTAATAGACCAAAGTAATAAATTTTTCAATAATTAAAAATAATAAAATCAAGAAATAAAAAACGTATTTTCAATTTAATTAATTAATCTATAGGTATGGTTTTTTCTGCTTGAATTGTTAGTGTCAGTCATGTTTGATAGCCCTTAGTTGTTTCATAGGACAAGTTATTGCAAAATTCATTAGAAACCAAATTATATATCATTTGATAGTCCATTATACCTTAGTGGATGATAATGGAATCTTGCTCATATCTACATAAATAAAGAGACTCCTAGCTAAGTATAACATCAAACATAAGTTTTCCACGCCCTACTATATATAGAGAATGGGTAGGTTGAATCCATAGATGTTACATTACTATACATCCTTAAACAAACCATTAATGCTTCAGGTGACCATTGGCACACCAAGATATATCCTACACTATGATCTTACAAAAATTTCATTATAATTTAAAAGGTCCCACTCAGTGGAGATTACATATCTCCATGATGACCTACTCATTGGTATATAGAGCTAAACTTATGTTTCCCTAAGATGTCTTAGTCCCGTCACTTAGCATTGCACTACATGATGTTATACCTGATGAAGAGCTTGTCACCATGTGTATGGTAGAGTTATAGATCCTAGTATATAGTTATAATTGTTGATTAAATTTTCTATGTTTACTTGCAGGGAGGTGATCGGGGGCGCATCACCCTAGCAACTAATCAGAGGAGTACACCATCCTCGAGGCAACAGGTATACATCAAAATGCTTTGTTATTAAATTGTTTTAGTGAGAATTTTGGTTTCGTTAGCTAATGTTTTCTGTGTTTTTTATGTAGGGTTCTATTAGGGGCACCTCCCTCACAGTAGATGTTTCCAGACTTTCCTCGAGGTGGCAGGTATACATCGAGTCCATTGTAAAAATTTAATATGTACAAATAGTTCTATTGTTATGGTTTTTCAATAGTATATTTGTTTGGTTTATATAATATTATCTATATTTGATGCAAAGTGTTGATCGGGGAAGCAACCTAATTGTTGATCAAACGACATCAGCCTCGAGGAAATAGGTAAACTTGAATGTAATTCTACAATTTAAATACTTCAAAAGTGTACACATATATAAAATGTAGCATAATGTTTATTTTTTTATGTATTTTTTTGTTTGTATAATTTCTTTCATTATGATAATGTTGTCTAGTTTTTTTTTGCAGGGGGATGATCGGGGAAAGTACCCAGCTGCTGATCGGACCACATCATCATCTAGGCATCAGGTAAACCTAGATGTCATTCTAGGAATCAATCATGATAGATATGTTTTGTTAATATAATTTTTTCCTCGGACTATTGCTTCAACATGTAAGTAATGTTTTATATATTTTTGTTGTAGACCAATGATTAAGTTTATGAAACATCAACATATCAATCCATAGATTTTCATGTGAATGAGTTGTTGAACGATGCTGACATTGGTTATTCTCTAGACACAGTTAAGGTGATAGAGAAGACCTTGAAAAAAATTAATGGGGATATGCTTTGTCTGGTATTCATTATTCCGCAGACAAACGAGATCAAAGAAAAGGTTGAAGTGTTGCTAAAGAGATCTCAGGCCTTGAAAGTAAGTTGTTGAATCTTGAATCATAATATCAATCCATTTAGAACTTTATAATTTTTACTTATATATGAAAGTGAACTTATAGTTGAATGGTTTGTATTTAAAGGATTTTCTGCAACCACACACTGGTGGTGAAGGCGGTGTTGGTCCAAATGAGAAAATGGCTCCACATACACCACATACTACACCCATGTTTTCAACAGAATGGTCGACAACACATTCTGCGACACCCCCGAGGCGAGTAGAGAGTGCAACTGTTGTTGACCAACGCACACCAGATTGTCCAAAAGAAGGGGTGGATGTAGAGCCTAATAGTAATGTTGATGCTGAACCATCATTTCCTAGATCTTCTTGTGTCACTAGCACGGGTTCATTAGAGACAATATTTTTGGTGAACGAGGAACTCATATCAATAAATATAGAGAAGATTCCAGTTAATTATACATTATTCAATTTAGTTTTTATAATTTGATTGTAATATACCGATAAAACCTTTTTTTTTAACTAATGATGGCATCATTGTTTTGTAGGAAATGATGTTTTTTTATAAAAATATAAATGATTTGACCTTGGAGATATTCCTTTTGATGTATTTGTAACTTTAGAATGTATTCACTTATATATCTTATGTCTTGTACCCCGATTTTTATTCTAGGATGTGTCTGTAATGTAATTTATTCATATCATGCCTCGATGTTCCGATCGGGAGGATCTATAATGTAAACAAGTCATTTCAAGTCATTGTGGGTAACCCTCCTATTTTTCAACGGTTAAAGTCCCCGTAGTTCCGGGGCACTAGGGTTGTTAGACTCACCTAGTGAAGTCGGCCCTAGTAGGGTTTAGCCAAGTCCGTAATTAGTATAAATAGAGAGCTAGCCTCTCTATTTATCACAGACTCACTCACACTCAATTGTATTGCATAGCTGAGGAAGAAGAAGACACAGGGGCTAGGAAGAAAGAGGTTACTACTGTCGGGAGTTCATCTTACTGTTTTTGGGGCTTTTCTATTTGGTGTTGATTCTATCTTTGAGGAAGTTGTGGGGTTTTCTCTATTTATGGTTTCCCTGAGGAAAAACACTATGTTCATTGTTTCTTGTGTTTGATTGTTGTTCTTGTTATTCTCTCAGTTAAAGATCCTAATATTGCTAGCTTAATGTTAAAAATCTAACATGGTATCAGAGCTAACCTGAGAAGAAGACACTGTGCAGCTGTGGGAATTAGGGCTTCCTATTTTGTGGATCTTCCTCCACATATTTTCAGCAAAATAAGGTTGTATTAACTCTCCTCCCTAGGGTGCATCTTTCTATCGAAGCAGAATCCAATTCTGAGGTTTTTCAGTTTTGGACCCGACACTGCTGCCGAAAATTAGGGATTTCCATAGAAGTGGAATTTTTCAGTGAGCCCAATCCTGGATTGATCTCCTCCTCAAAATCAAATTTTAGAGATCAATATCAAAGAATTTGGTTGGACAGAACTCCAGAAAAGCAAAACCCTAATATACTCCTGAACCAACACTACAGAATTTCAGCTCCAAATCTAGATCCCACATCTTGACCTGGTAAGATCTAAATATTTGGTATTTCCATTTGAGGTTCTCAGTTAAGATGTCTCATCATACCAATCTTGATGAAAATCTTGAGGGAGCTGATAACTTCTGAGACTGGAAGTATAGGATCTCCCTGGTCCTGGAAGAAAATGAGTTGGACTCCTATATCAGTGAGGAGGTTCCAGTTCCAAAGGGAGATGAGGCTAAGGCCTTACATAAGAAGAATTTGGTTATGGTAAAGAGGATTATTGTTGATTCAATAAAGGATCACCTCATACCACAGGTGTCCTCCCTAAAGACACCTAAAGCTATGTTTGATTCCCTAACCAAATTGTTTGAAGGAAAGAACATAAACTGGAAGATGACCTTGAAGAACCAGTTGAAGAATGTAAAGATCTAGAATACAGAAACCGTCCAGTCTTACTTTACAAGGGTTTCTCAGATCAAAGAACAAATGGAAGTAGTAGATGAAGAAGTGGAAAATGCAGAGATTGTAATGACCACCTTGAATGATCTCCCTAGATCATGGGACTCCTTTATTCAAGGAATCTGTGCCAGAAATAAGTTAGTCAAGTTCAGCAGACTTTGGGAAGAATGCTCACAAGAAGAAGCTCAGATAGCAACTTGAGAAGAAAAGATGGGAAGTGAAGATCAAGCTCTCATAGTACAATCCAAGAAATCCATATCTAGCCACCACAGAAGTAAGTACTCTCATCAAAGGAATAACCCTATAAATCCTAGAGATATGTCTAAGTACATTTGCTATACATGTGATGAAAGAGGACACTTTGGTAGACATTGTCCTAGAAACAAAAGTAGCTCTCACAAGAAGAAGGGAAACAGGAGAAGACATCATGCGCATGCTGCAAAGGATGATGAACCTTCCACAAAGAGAAATAAACAAGTCAGTGATGATTTTTCAAGTGATGAAGAATATGTTCTAATTTTCGCTCTCACGGGAACTATCACACATGCAATAAATGATTGGCTTATAGACAGTGGTGCTTCCAAACATATGACAGGATTCAAGGAATCCTTTGTGAAATTATCTGAACATGAATCACCTCACAAAGTGAAACTTGGATACGACTACCAGTATCCAATAAAAGGTAGTGGGGAATCCTCCTATAAGCTAGACTCTGGAAAGTTTATGAAAATGAAGGAAGTATTGTTTGTACCAGGACTAAAGAAGAATCTCCTCTCCATATCTGAATTAGATGCAAAAGGAATGAGGGTTGCATTTATAGATGGTCAAGTCATCATGTGGCCAAAAAGAAAGACTATTGATGATGCAGTAGTGATTGGGGAATAAGAAGGAGGCTTATACAAATTGAAGGGCCATCCAAAACAAGCTTTGGTTCATGACTTGGTAGAACCAAATGAGCTTTGGCATATAAGGTTTACACATGTGCATTACAGAGCACTACCACTTGCAAACAAAGCTGTTGAAGGTCTCCCAAAAATGCAGAAAAAACATGAAGTTGTATGCAAAGGATGTGTGAAAGGGAAGAACACAAAGAAGACATTTCCAAGTAGTGGAACCAAGGCAAAAGGAATCTTGGAAATCATCCATTCCGATGTATGTGGTCCAATGTCATCTAGTTCACTAAGCGGGTATGTATACGTTGTTTCTTTCATTGATTATTTTTCTAGGAAGACATGGATTTACCTCATGAAGAACAAAGATGAAGTTTTTAGTAAGTTCAAGGAATTCAAAGCCTTGATTAAGAACCACACTGAAAAGAAGATCAAGACCTTTCGATCAGATAATGGCAGAGAATTCACATCGAATGAATTCAAAGAGTTATGCAAATACTCAGGGATTAAGAGGGATTCATCCACTCCATATAATCCACAACATAATGGGATTGCAGAAAGGAAGAATAGAACTATCATGGAAGCTGCAAGAGCTATGCTTCATGATCAATATCTTCCTATGCATCTATGGGGAGAAGATGCCAGAAAAGTGATGTATGTACAGAACCATACTCCTCACAGAGTACTTGAGAACAAGACTCCTGAAGAAGTCTTCTCCGGCAAGAAAACAGAATTCATCCATCTTAGAATATTCAGTTGTCATGTATCCATACACATTCCAAAAGAAAAGAGGACGAAGTTAGATCCTTCAAGAAAGAAGGGCATATTTGTGGAATACTCTAAAAGCTCAAAGGCTTACAGAATGTACTTCCCAGGGTTCAAAAATATTGGCATTAGCAGAGATGTAACATTTAACGAAGATTCATCCTACATCAAATCCAAGAAGAGACCGACTGAAGAACCTGAAGAAACAAGAGCACCCAGAATTCATGATACAACCATGGACGAAGAAATTCAAGAAGAAGATCGATAATTAGAAGAACCTCAAGAACATATAGATACACCTTTGGAGAAGAATCCTCATAAGAGGAAACCTGCTTGGGTACATGAAATTATCCAAGGTGCAGAAAGATATGGAGCTTTAGAAGAAACACCTAGAGGAAGAAAGAGAACTAGGTCTTGCTCCAGTTATGTAGCCCTACTATGTGACATTATTAATAAAGATCCTTCCAACTATGAAGAAGCGGCAGAACAGAAATAATGGAAGGATGTTATGATCGAAGAGTATCAATCGATCATGAAGAATGATGTTTGGGATGTTGTCCCAAGACCAGAAGGGAAGTCCATTGTAACTTCCAAATGGATCTACAAGGTCAAACATGCTGCAGATGGCAGTATAGAGAAATATAAATCAATATTCGTGGCTCATGGTTTCTCCTAGAAAGAAGGAATAGATTATGAAGAAACCTTTGCACCTATAGCTAGATACACTTCCATTAGATCAGTACTTTCTCTGGCTGCAGTGATGAAATGGAAGATACACCAAATGGATGTCAATACTACCTTCTTGAATGGTGTAGTAGAAGAGGAAGTGTATGTGGAACAACCACTCGGTTTTGAGACACATGACAAGGAATCTTATGTGTGTAGATTGAAGAAAGCCTTGTACGGTTTGAAACAGGCACGCAGGACATGGTACAGTAGAATCGATGGTTTCCTATCTAGTTTGGGCTTTACCAAGAGTAAAGCAGATTCCAACCTTTACTACAAGGTTGAAGATGGCAACCCAGTGATACTCCTACTATATGTGGATGATCTGTTTGTAACAAGTATGGATGGATTGATTGCTGATACGAAGAGTAAACTTGATGCCGAGTTTGAAATGAAAGACTTGCGTATGATGCACTATTTCTTAGGCATGGAGGTGTGGCAGAATACGGATGGAATCTTCCTTGGACAAGGGAAGTATGCAGTAGAGATCCTAAAGAGATTTGGGATGATGGACTACAAGGCTATAACCATAGCTATGGCATCAAACCTGAAGCTATTGAGTGATGCTTCATCAGAAGCGGTTGATTCTACGATGTATCATCAGATGATTGGGTCCTTGATGTACCCAATGAACACAAGATGAGATATTTGCTTTGCTGTGAACACCTTGAGCCAATTCCTAATAGATCCGAGACATGTTCACTTGATTTCTGCAAAGCATATTCTGAGGTACCTAAAGGGTATAGTTGACTAAGGGCTCAAGTACGAGGAAAATCAGAATATTAACCTAGAGGGTTATGTTGATTCAGATTGGGCAGGTAGTGCCATCAATAGGAAAAGCACTTCGGGATGTTGCTTCAGTATGGGATTAGGTGTGATCTCTTAGTTTAGTAGTAAGCAATTCTGTGTGGCACTGAGTATAGCTGAAGTAGAGTATGTCGTAGCTTGTTCAGCTAGTTGTGAGGCAGTATGGCTGAGGAAGCTACTGTCTGATTTATTTGATCTCCAAATGGATGCTACAACCAAATTTGTGTGAAGTTGTTAGAGAACCCAGTGTTCCATGACAAGTCGAAGCATATCAAGATCAAGTATCACTATATCATGGATATGGTGCAGAGAGGAGCGATGAAGCTCTAGTATGTTGCAATGGATGAACAGATAGTTGATGTATTGATGAAGCCATTGGCTAGAGAGAAGTTTGAGTACTTCAGAAAGAAGCTTGGTGTTCTCCAGATCAAGGTTCCCTCCAAAGGGAAATGATGAGACCTAGATCCATTCTGACATGGTGAGAGGATTAGGTTCCTTCCATGGTCAGATGTAAGGGCTAAGCCATTCTGCTATGGTGGGAGGATTCGGTTCCTTCCATGTTAGATATGAGTGCTGAGCCATTCTGATGTGACTGTAGGATTGGTTCCTAGATGATTAGATGTAAGGGATGGATGCCATTCTTGGAATGGAGGCACCTGGTCAGTTACTAGGAATACTCAGCTTGGTGCCAAGTTGCCATTCTCTGGGAGAATGGAGGCACCTGGTCAATTACCAGGAATACTCAGCTTGGTGCCAAGTTGCCATTCTCTGGGAGAATGGAGGCACCTGGTCAATTACCAGGAATACTCAGTTTGGGACTGAGGACCATTCTGATATGATTGTGGGATGTAGTCTTACATGATCAGAAGTGAGCGCATGGCCATTTTGATGTGATTGAGGGATGTGTTCCCACTTGATCAGATATAAGCGATGATTCCATTCTCTGGGAGAATGGAGGCACCTGGTCAGTTACCAGGAATTCTCAGTCTAGGACTAAGAGCCCTTTTGATGTGGTGTTTTTGAACATGGTCGAATGTAAGTGTAGAGCCCTTTCGATGCGATGTTTTCGAACATGGTCAAATATAAGTGATGAGCCTTTCCGATGCGATGTTTTTGAACATGGTTGGATGTAAGTGCAGAGCTCTTCTGATGCGGTGTGTGCTCACATGATCGGATATAAGTTTTGAGCCATTCTGACGTTATGCGTTTACACATGGTCAGATGTGAATGCTGGGCCTTTCTGACAAGATGAGGTCAGATGTGAGTGATGGGCATGCCTTTCTAACAAGATGAGGTCAAATGTAAGAGTTGGGCAGGCCATTCTGACTTAGTGTCAGATATAAGCCCTGAAGAAGACCTACATGGAGGCTAGGCCTATAACCAACATGAAAAAGGGTTGCCTCTATAGAACTTCCTGTGATGAGAAGAATCAAGAGATAGCACCATTCTGAGATAGCACCGATGATGATGATCCAGACTTGATGATGATTTAGATCAAGTGATGATCCAAATGTGATGATGATCCAAATTTGATGATGATCTAGATCAAGTGATGATCCAGATTTGATGATGATACAGTGATGATGATCCAGTGATGATGATCTAGCAGTGATGATCCAGTAGTCATGATGATCCATATCTCATGATGAAGAAGACTTGAAGAAGAAGATGACTTGAATATGAAGAAGACTTGAATATGAAGAAGACCTGAAGATGAAGAAGACAAAGAAGATGAAGAAGACAAAGAAGATGAAGAAGATGAAGAAGATGAAGAAGACTTGAAGATGAAGACAACTTGAAGATGAAGATGAAGAGTTGATCCAGTCGATACAGAGAAGAAGACCAGTGCTGAAAATTGTGTCGAAAGAATACCTTCCTAGTTAAGAGGGAGTGTTGATGTATTTGTAACTTTGGAATGTTTCACTTATATATCTTATGTCTTGTACCCCGATGTTTATTCTGGGATGTGTCTATAATGTAATTGAGTCATTTCATGCCCCGATGTTCCGATCAAGAGGATCTATAATTTAAACAATTCATGTCAAGTCATTGTGGGTAACCCTCCTATTGTTTAAGGGTTAAAGTCCCCGCATTTCCAGGGCACTAGGGTTGTTAGACTCACCTAGTGAAGTCGGCCCTAGTAGGGTTTAGTCAAGTCGAGAATTAGTATAAATAGAGAGCTAGCCTCTCTATTTATCACACACTCACTCACACTCAGTTGTAGCTCATAGCTGAGGAAGAAGAAGACACTAGGGCTAGGAAGAAAGAGGTTACTGCTATTGAGAGTTCATCTTACTGTTTTTGGGGCTTTGCTATTTGGTGTTGATTCTATCTCTAAGGAAGTTGCAAAGTTTTCTCCATTTATGGTTTCCCTGAGGAAAAACACTGTGTTCATTGTTTCTTGTGTTTGATTATTGTGCTTGTTATTCTCTCAGTTAAAGATCCTAATAATGCTAGCTTAATGTTAAAAATCTAACAATTTGGGCCCACCATCCGCACAAGGTGGGACAGACAAACAAAAAATTAAAGGATGAGCTAACTAATCGGTTGGTTGGCTTGTTCGGCAACGATACCTTTGATACATAAAAGGTCCCACATAATGCCAGACAACATATGAATATTATCTGAGACCAATATAGGGTTCATCGAGAAAGGAACCCTAGGTATGAGTGCCCTCTGATGATTCCATCAAGAGAGTGGAAAGACCTAGTGTAATATGGAAAAGAGAGGGCTCTAATAAAAGCAGGGAAGATACCACCAGGCACAGGGGGTATGCAATACTTTCCACAGTGTAATGGTAACCCTTATTATTATTAATTTTATATCAAATTTTGAACTTCTAACATAATTCAACACTGGATTAGGCTGTCAAGCACATCAAAGGCCACAAAGGAAAGACTGGACAAAATTGGTCAGCACAAGCTTGGGCCTGGTGGTTATTCGAATTTGGTGGCATGAATTGTAAGTATCGAAAACCCGATAATGCATCCAATTAATAAATTAAAAATTATTTTGGTGTTAATCTGGTGCAAAATGTAAAATTAATGACGTTATGCAAATATGCAGGCCGACTGATTCAAAGAAATGCCCACTCAGGAAGGCTTGAAGATTGGCTTCTAAAACGGCTTTGAAGATGTTGTTGAACAGAAAAAAAAAAAAAAAAATCTTGTCTGGAAATACACATTCTTCTGGTGATCCATCTGGTGCACAAGTATATAAAATATATCATTAGAGGAAATTTGGGGTCTAAAATGGGCCTTATAAGAAAACACCCCAACAATAAATTTTGTGAATTGGAATTCAAGAACCAATAGAATTTCAATAAAATGATTCAACCATAATGGTTGAATTGACATATTTGTCATAAAAGAAAACTACTTTTTTGGTTCGTATTTTCGACATATCTCCATGTGTTTTTACTCAAATTCCAAGCGGGAGAGCTTGTTAGATGCAGAATTTAATTCCGCATCCAACGAGTACCCACACTGCATACTTTTGACAGACCCTAATACCCCAAAAATAGGAAATACCTGAAAAAATGTGATGACGACATCATCATCACGTTTTTTTCAGGTATTTCTTGTTTTTGGGGTAGCATCATCATGTTTTTCAGGTATTTCTTGTTTTTGGGGTAGAGGGGTCTATCAAAAGTATGTAGTGTGGGTACTCATTGGATGTGGAATTAAATTCCACATCCAACGAGCTCTCCCGCTCGAAATTTGAGTAAAAACACAGGGAGATATGTCGAAAATACGAACAAAAAAAGTAGTTTTTTTCATTCTTCCTCCAAAATTAATAACTATTATTTTATTATATTCCTTAGGAGGCCCATTTTATACCTCAAATTTCCTCTAATGATAGTTTAATGAAAATTTATTAATTGTCATGCAATATATTTGTTATAAATAATTAACATAAAATATTTATTCTGTTTTGAGCAGGAAAGCAATGATCCCCTTAATTTCGATGATGGACAACAACCAGTCGAAGATCATGCTTTGATTCCTGGTAATGAATTTATTCATATGCTATAGTTTTGTATAGATAATTGTAGATGGTGAACATTAATTGTACTTCTCCATATTTCAACTTTAGAACATAGATGTTCACACTATACAGATTGATCCTGGATAGGAAAATGAAGAACATGATGTTCCCGCACCAGGTAATAAAACACCTTTGTAATGTTTTCTTAAATGAAATACTTGTAATTATAAAAACAAAAATAAATTAATGCAACATTTTCACATTATTGCAGCAATTTTGAGCCCCTTGCCTCAAGATCCACGTGGTGAGCAGTCTACTAGGGAGAGATCAGGACAAGTTGATGAGGCAGTGGGAACTGAATGACAAATTCCATAAGATGCGCTTCTTGCTCATTTTATAAAGAGAAGAAAAGTAAAAAGGAAGTGACTAAAGAAATTTTGAGTAATTCTTTTTTATAATACAATGTCGTGCATGGTTTTTTCTGCTATTTAATGAATGAATGCTTTAATGAATGGTTTTATCAGCTATTAAATGAATGTTTTTTCAGCTATTGAATGAATGAATTTGCACTAAATTTTTATTTGCAAGTAGATGCATTGGGTTTGGGGAATTGAGAGTGATGTGAGGGGGGGAGGGGTCATAAGAGTTTCCACCTTCACGTGGTTGGTCGTATTCAGTAGAGAATATTAAATTATTCTCGAAACAGAGAGGAGCTCAATGAATGGTAAGGAATTATACATTTCCCACATTTATTTCTATAATTGTAGTGTTTAAATTCTACTATTGTTATTTCCCTCATCCATTGGAACTTGTTACAGATATCCTTGGGAAACATTTTACTATTTCAGAGAAAAAATTGGCGTTTTGATGTGATCGATGGCCTTATATAATTAGTGTTGTGGTTCTTCATGTTTCCTCAGGTGATCTCTTATTACCAATTATTTTACTTGAATATTATTGTAATTGACATTGTTAAATTAAAAATGTTCATCAAACGTAAAATGTTCATTACTAATGTTGTTTTTATTCATTGAGACAAACTACTCAAACTGTATTTTTTTAGCTTCATTTTGTTGTTTTCATAAACATGCAAATCTTTTTTTATGGGTCCTAACATGAAATTATTGCAACAGGAAAATATTTGTAGTATGTTGAAAGATGTTTTCAAAGGTAAAGCAAAAGAAGAGAGTGTCAAGCTCCACAAATCAAGGTAAGTTGTAACAAGAAATTGTAAGTATCGACAACATATTCCTAATTCTCATACCTATTTTGCTTCTGTTAATTTGATTTGTATTCCATACTTTGTGAATTTGGACCATTCTTTGTTCCATATTATTTTTCCTTGCTTGAATTGCTAATATAAATGATCAAATATGCTTAGAAGTCCAAAAACATGGACAACATGTTTTGTTGGATGAAAATGTTAGGTTATGTGTTGTCGGTTTTGAATGATTTTCATCATAACACAATCATTGTATACATAATAGATATGTTTTTCACATCTAATTAGATTGCAGATACAACCCTAGGTTTTCCCAAGATCATAAATAACTTGTGACATTACATCAAAGTTTAAAAACTGTATGTACAAGTTAGGAAATATTTAGATGTGGTCCGAGATGACTTGCAACACTCATGTGGTTATTGTTGTTGTCAAGGTTATTGATGTTTAAACCCACGTCAAAGATTATGGCTCAAACATAAATCCATTAGGAACCCAAGTTCCATCTTAGAGGCAAAATGTGCTGAGGGGAATTAAATAATTAAAAAAACAAAGATGACAGAGGACAAGAGAAAATATAAGAGAAATGAAGGGAAAAAAAACAAGAGAAATTAAGAAGGATATATTTCTAGGATTATAAATAAGTTACAGCCTCTCTAGTCAATTCTATACTTACATGGGAAAAGATATTTTGGAAAAGTGTTCTATTGATATTGACACAATTGTTATATTGAATTCGTAAGTTCCCTATTAGATGAACATAAATGATATGAACATAAATAAAACATCCTAGATCTATATTCATGTAGAAACTTGCAATCACTTCAGTAATGGCTCGTGCTGACCTATTTCATGGTTAATGACTAAAGGCTTAAGATCTAAATCTTAGATGAAATATTGTAGTGTTGCATAGTGAATGAAACTGAAGACATGAGACCACTAAAACCCCAAAATGGGCCATATGTACATTAACAACTTCCTACTTGATCCAACCTTACTGAGACAAATAACCTTGACCAATCATACAGGGCCATTTAGTTTAGAAAACCCTAACCTTACATCCAGCCATCATGAATCCAATGTCATGACTTGTGTCAATTGCATTCCCTTCACCTTCATGCTGCTAAACTTCTCTGCATTACCTTCTATATGATAATTTGAAGGTGCATAAATGTCCAAACAAGTAATTATAAATAATATTTACCTACATAAGCATGGAGTGTCTTCCTTATATATATGACTCTACTCCATTATTTTCCACATGCTTAGCTTCACCTATTATGCTATTTACTAGGTGGAAATTTCTAGTAGGTGGCTACAAAAAGTGTCCCCCAATGACCACCTCATTCCATGTACTATTAGTGTTTCCAAACTATAATTGTTTATTGACATGAACCTTAAGAAAAATGGCCTAAATATACTAAGGTCCATAAATGCATGGACACCAACCATTGCATTGAAATATGATTCACTGGTAGTGAACATTATAGTGAAACCATCCAACTATGAGCAATCATATTACGTGAAGTGATATAGTCCTACGGCACACATCATGGTTCTTGGCAAAAGTTCAATGCATAGGGAACACAAAGGCTAAATAATGTTTGTGTCATATAGGGGAACATAATGTAATTTTTGGTGTCAAATAAAGTAATTTTTTTATCAACCTTATCATAAAGTTATGTATGGAAGGAGATAAAGATGTAGTATAAGACAATCATTCTTGACTCCCAAGCTTCAACTCTAGGTTTACAGAACAAATAGGATCTTTTTGCAGTTAAAATTTCTGAATGTTCCCTTAATACCTCCTTGTTGTTGGAGATATATTAGTTTAAGGAATTTTTTTGCAGAATTTGACATTTGAGACTCACATATGGTAAAATAACATGGAAAAAACAATTGAGGTAAATAGCAATAAATTTCTTGATGTAGGTGTCTTGTAGGAGCACTAAAATTAAAACCTGTTAGGAAATATTAACATAATGTTGTGTGAAATAAATAAGATCTGATTAGATTCTAAATTTAATGTATCTATGCCCAAAGTAGATCCCATATCAGAGCAGTTCCTCTGAATGAAGTAGCCTACTCGGCTTCACATATTGAAGAGTAGTTGTCATTAAGGAGGAACTAATCTACATGAAAAAGAAAATCATTCTAAGATAAACACTCTTTGAGGTTGTTCCTTGAGGTTCTAATGCTTAGAACCACAAAATGTAAATATATGTAGAGGTGGATTTCGCGGTTTGCACCATACACTATGGAATATGGTTTTCATGCCTATCCTCGAAGAAGATGTTTATCGCTTTGATTGTGATGAAGATGCAAGGAAAGATGCATTTCCAAGTTTATCATTTTTTTTATGCTAAGACTAGAGATTCTCTCCTTGATGTTTATATACAAAAGGTGTTATATTACATTCCATTTTGTGAGTGTCTGCAAGGGAAGAAAGTTGTCACCATTGAGGTTTGACACTATTCTCTAATCTACAATTTTTCACATACTATAGGCTTTGTTACAAAAGACATAGAATGTATTTGTTTGTAATGGATGTAATCTCATTGATGTATTTCAATCCATTTTGAGTAGTGATAAAAGTTTTATAACCTTCCCATTTAGGATAATATGTGTCAATCTGACATTAATGATGTAGCTTCCTCATGGTTCTTTCTTATATGGTACTGGAGAGGTTAGTGATTCCTTGAAGCATACAGGAAAGAAAGTGAGTAGTTTTAAATGAAAGGAATTTATGGGAAGCAATGGCTTCAAATTGCATACAACGAAAAATTGTTTAATGCTTGACCACTTTTGGTCAAATATAAGGAATACTGACATTGTCTTTGGGATTTTTTATCCATATTGGACTGATGTAACACCTCGATTTTGACCCTGTTTTCATTAAAATGTATATGATGTATATATTGTAATTAATCATGGTGTGGAGATAAATAAAAAATCCCCACCATCGATTTAGAGTTTTATGTTTTGGCAATTAAAATCGATGGCGATGGTATTTTGTGCTAGCCGACACATTATAATTTTGGACATCATGTAAATATGCAATTTAATTGAAATACCCACAACCAGCTATGTCAATGCAACATTAAAAGAGATGGGAGCATGATTTCCTAAGGATAAGTGGGGGGGAATATTCAAACGTTTGGGCCAATGGGGAAAAGCCAAATGTCAAAGGGAGAACCCATCAAACTGTCAACTACCCATTTTGTCTCTTGTGCCCATTCATTTAATTATGCCATAAATTGGTTGAGTTAGTTATTGCATGGGATGCAAAAGGTATGGAGGTCAGAAATT
Source organism: Pseudotsuga menziesii (assembly GCA_001517045.1). NCBI lineage: Eukaryota > Viridiplantae > Streptophyta > Pinopsida > Pinales > Pinaceae > Pseudotsuga > Pseudotsuga menziesii. The sequence continues at coordinate 145,479 of LPNX010049088.1, read as the reverse complement.
CAAATTTGGGGTAGCACCCATTTTTTGGAAAAAAAAATTGACTTATGGGGCAAGTTATTGCCCAAAAATGTTTCCCATTCCATCACGCATTCACGTTGTTGTCTCCCCCACATTTTTGGAGCTCCTTGCATTCTCCATTCCTGTTTTTTGTAGTGTTCTTCATTTTTCCCATGGCTAGGAATTGTTTTTGTTAATGTTCGGTGGTTGGGATCACTCCTGGGCGTTTTTGTGTTGTTTCCACATCTCCACGGTTGGGGAATTTTGTGTTTTCAGTGTTGCACAAACAATGGGGGACATAGCCATAAATTTAGGGGCCGAGGGAGATGTTTTTCCCACATGAAGCCATAGAACGATTATGGAAATCAAATTTCTATCAAGGGGCTATTTTACCCATTTGTCATTTACATTTTTGGTTGAAAAACGTTTTTCCTCAAACCCAGATCTTGCATTTTTCTATGTGTGCACCCTCAGTTTTAGTCTGAACCAGTTTGGAGTGGAATTGGGGAAGAATTAGCTTGATAAACCTAGTGGGGAAAGGAACCTCACAGACAGATCAAGAGGAGCTATGTTTTCCTCTTTGCACACCCTGAATAGCACTAAAATGGAAGGCGTATCCTGAGGGACTATGTAGCAGAGAATGGGATTCTTCCTTGTGTTGGGTGTGTCGGTGTTGGGAAATCCAAGATAGATCTTGTGTAGGTGTCCATAGCTCTATGGTTGAGCTCACTAGCTTGGAAATTCAACCATTCCATGTCCTTGGCTGAATTTTGATAAATCCTTGCCTATGTGTGAGTCTGCCAATGTTCCCCTATTCCTTGTGGGAATCATGCCTAGCTCAGGCGTGGCAATGTTGTTGATAGATTGATGAGCACATTGGCCTATGGTTGGGAGGAACGTTGCAGTGACATAGCTTGTTGTGGGACAAGATTATTTCAAGATAATTATTATTATCTATTTTATCTCTAAAATTGTATATGTGTTTATGAATTAATATGAACATGTTAAATGTTGTGAATGAATTAATTTTGCTTCCATTGTATGTTAATAATTTATGCATATGTGTATGTTTAAGTTCAATGCATTTTTATATTTACGTTCATGGGGCTAGACTGCCCTGATTAGATGGAATTATGGTCGCATTCTCTCTCTAGTGGATGGGAGGGGGGTGTGACAACTAACCACCATGAAGCTTCATTTCAACTCTAACTGCATCAACCTAGACAATGTTCCAAAAAAGTGGGAAAAAGGAGATTTTAAATAGGAATATCCTTTTTCCTTTGTAGAAGAAAATTTTGGCTTTACAATAAAACATGTGAATATGTTCTTTTGCATGCACTCTCATCTCTTGAAAATGAAAATTTCAAAATTTTCAAGCCCTCTTTTCCTTATTCTTAAGCTAATTATTGCTTACAACAGTTTCATTTTACAAACGTTAGCATAGTACCTTTGCCTTTACTAGTAATGAATCTAATTCCAGTTATTCAAATTTGCATTATTTTCCAATTAAATTCTTAGAGCCTAATCAGCAACATATTGTTCCATACATGTCACATGTGCTTTGGATGGACATCAAAAAAAATTGGTGTACAATTTGTTTCTTTCATTTCAAGTTTTCTATATTTATAACTTTGCAATGTCAATGATTAAATTCATTTACATTGAGGTGTAAATTTTTTTCGATAAAAGGCCAAACTTGTTTTTCCACAGTATATTTTATATAATAATGGCGTTGCATGAATCTTGGCATCATAGCTATGTTAAAATAATCAACCCATAGTTAGCTACCTTAGACATTAATTAATCCATTTTTTGTCTTATTTGCCTAGTTTCCATATTCCACCTTATGCAAGTTGTCCTCCACACATCCATAGTGGTCAAACTTGCTAAATTTGAGCCATGGAGCACTTGGGAAACCTCTTGGAATCAAATCTTCTTTATTCCTGGCCTCCCTAGTGCATGTCTTCTTTTTCTACTTTATTGCCTGCTTTTTTCTGAGTTTTAAGGCAATTGGGAAAGTTTGACTAGGTGAAGTTGACTTGTTTTTTGTCCTCATCATCCTCCACTCTTTTCTCCTATGAAAATAATGTATGAGTTGTCCTTCCACCATCTATTAGCTTTCCTAATTTATTTTTCCAATTCGTGAGCTCCTAGACAGTTTTGGAAACTGCTTTATGCACCTATGGGGGATTTACTTAGATTTAGTAAGCCTGCTTTTGACCAAATTCGAATGGCATCCTTATGCATTCAAATATATCATGTAATTATTTATTGTGGCAGCCTATGAATTCACAGGGTTGGCTATTGTACACTTATTCAATATAGATTAGTGTTCAGCTCCATATTCAGTCTCCTTTTGTGAGTAATTTGCATGTGTAATTGGCAATTGTTGTGAGTGTAATTGTTCTAACACCTGGGTTCAATTTCCACATGGTATCAGAGCCTTTGTAGATCGATTTCTCTCCTTCCAATTTGTTATTGCAGGTTTGGAATCATTGACTGGGAGCATTCTGTTGACTGAAGGGACAATTTCTGAGCTATGGATCAATCTCAGAAGATCATCTTGACTCCATTTAACTTCTTTGAATGGAAAGCAGAGATGGAGATACTGTTGAGAGAGAAAGGCCTCTACAAAGTGAATATGGAAATAGAAGCAGAGCCCAATGTAGCTGCAGAGAATATTAAATGGAACAACGGGAGGGATGAGGCCTATGGTCTCCTGTGTCTGAGCATATCCAGAGACCTTCTTTTCCATCTTGATGGATTGACATTACCAAATGAAGTATGGGAGAATCTTGTTGATCTTTTTGGTAAGACAGATGAGATGAGGGGACATCAAATTGAAAATGAATTGATCTCCCTGAGTCCCAATAGCTTTGAATCCCTGCAACTCTATTTTTCCAAGTTCAAAGCACTTGTTTTGCAGCTAAAACAATGTGGGATCGAAAAGAAGGATGAGCAACTAGTTTTGGCCATACTCTCAAAGCTTGGCCCTGACTATTCAGTGTTTTTTTTTTCCTTCTATGTCACAAAGTTGACAGCTCGAGCCTAGAAAATGCCTAGCCTTGCAGATTTCATGGAATCTCTCACACAAGAACAAGATAAACTGGTGATGATGGGCACCATCAAACCTTCCAAAGACCAAGCTCTGGTTGCTGGAGATTCGAGGGTCGATTCAAAAAGCAAGAAGAAAGATAAAAATCCACCTGAGCAAAAGAGAGACAAGAACAAGTCTCAAGAGGAGCCTCAAGTTTCCAAGAAGAACCCCCAGAAGAAGAAGAACAAAGGAGAAATGAGCAAGTGCACATACTGCAGTAAGGGAAATCATTCTGAAAGCTCCTGCATGAAGAAGAAAATAGACATGCTGACCCAACTCCTGGAGAAGAATGGCATCTCCCTTCCAGACAGCTCAAAGAAGAGGGAAGGAAGATCAAATTCAAAAGACAGAGAGAGAGTTAATGCATTAGTTGCTGGCACATCGAGCTCACCTAGTTTCATCATTGATTCTGGAGCTTCAAGACATATGGTTTCGACCAAGGAGGCATTCACCTCACTTGACATGTCGAAAGGTCCACCAATTGTACTGGGAGATGACTCTTTCACTAAAAGTTTGGGCAAAGGGAGGATTGATCTTGACCATGGTAAGTTCAGCAATGTGTTGTATGTTCCAGGTCTTGCCTCTAACCTCTTATCAGTGTATCAGATGACCCACACAAGGTCTCCAAAGAAGGTCATATTCTCCCCTGATGAAGTTGATATCATAGAGATCTCAAGTGGTAAAGTCATTGCAAAAGGAGTTGCAAATCACACTTTGAAGGTATACATGTTCTCACACTTCCTACCCTACTCAAACCCCTCTGCTCTTCTGATTCATGCTAATGAGGCAAGCAAGATTTGGCATGAAATATTTTGCCACCTTAATTACAAGTATCTTTCTGATCTTAGTGAAAAAGAAATGGTCATAGGGTTACCAAAGATTAAGTTTTCCAAAGGAGTCTGTCAAGGTTGCATCTTGGGAAAACACCCAGAGCATAAATTTGAGAAAGCTAGTCATGAGAGAACCTCTGCACCTCTTGAGTTGATCCACAGTGATGTTTCTAGCCCATTTCCTCATATGCCAATGAGTCAAGACAAATATGCATTGACATTCATAGATGACTTTTCCAGGTATTGTTGGGTTTACTTCCTGAAACACAAGTCTGAAGTTTTTGGCCTCTTCAAAGTCTTTAAGGCTTTGGTTGAAAACCAGTCTGGGAGGAAACTCAAGGTCCTCAAATATGAAAATGGTGGTGAGTATGTCAAGTCTAAGTTCATTCAATATTATGCAGATGCAGGTATTCAAATGCAACATTCTATCCCTTACACACCACAGCAGCATGGTGTTGCTGAGAGGAAGAACAGATCACTGAAAGAGATGGCAACCTGCATGATGGAGGCTAAGACTTTGCCACCAAATTTTTGGCCCGAAGCTATAAACTGTGCAGCCTATATCCAGAATAGGGTGCCTCATAAACAGCTTGATGGTATTACTCCTTTCAACATGGAGTGGGCACAAGCCAGATGTGACCCATTTCAGGATTTTTGGCTCAAGGGCTTGGGCTAGAATTCCAACAGAAAAGAGGAAGGCTTTGCAGCCCCAAAGCCAAGAGTGTCTATTTGTTGGGTACTCTAAAGATTCAAAAGGGTACAAGCTGATCAATTTGAGCACAAACAAATCCTTCATTGAAAGGTGTGTTCAGTTTCAAGAAGAGCCCCTAGCAGCAGTGGAAGTTGGAGAATCCTCTTCACCACCAGAACCTCTGAATGTAAGTGAAGAGATAGTTGAACATGATGATTCTGATATGTCTGATAATGATGATTTAATTGCATATCCTAACAGTCCTACAAGACCAAAATGGGCATCCAAGACCATTCATGCAGCTGGAGAACTAGCTGGAAATCCTAATGATCCTAGGAGGACTAGATCTCAGTTTGAGAGTGCTCTGTGCATGAAAGATCCTATGTTTGCAGAGAAATGCTATCTGATGGTTGAATAATACCCATAGACATATGAATATGCAGAAAATGATCCAATATGGCAAGAATCCATGAAATAAGAGTTCAGCTCACTCCAGAAGAGCAACACTTGGGAGCTGGTTAATCTTCCCCCAGGGAGGAAGCTAGTTCAGTGTAAGTGGGTGTACAAAACCAAATTTGATGCTGATGGTTCACCTCTAAAGTAAAATTCCATATTGGTATCCAAGGGCTACTCACAGGTACATGGCATAGACTATAATGAGACCTTTGCACCAACGGCAAAGATGGACTCCATCAGGCTAGCCTTAGCCATTGCAGCTTCAAAGCAGTGGGAGGTACACCACATGGATGTGAAGTGTGCTTTCCTAAATGGAGATATCACTGAAGAGATTTACATGCAGAAGCCTCAAGGATTTTCTACTAACCCATCTCTTGTGTGCAGGCTAAAGAAGTCATTGTATGGGCTTAAGAAAGCCCCCAGGGCTTGGTATGCCAAGATTGATAGCTTTCTGCTATCACTGAATTTTGTTCGATGCAAGTCAGATCCAAATGTCTATTTGAATCTGATTCATGGTTCATTAATGATCATTTTTTTGTATGTTGATGACCTTCTCATTACAGGAAGCTCAAAGGATGAAATTGCCTCCTTGAAGGATGCAATGAACCATGCCTTCTCAATGACAGATTTGGGCTTATTGAGCCAATTCTTGGGGCTCGAGATTGATAAAAAAAAAGAAGGAATCAAATTACATCAGTCCAATTATGCCGTGTATTTTCTGAACAAATTCAATATGAAGGATTGCAAGACAAGCAAGACTCCTTTCCTTTCAGGAGTTAAGCTTGAAGAAGTTGATTCTTCACCTATGGTAAACAATACACTGTATAGCCAATTGATTGGATGTTTGTTGTATCTTACACATACTAGACCTGATATTTATTATGCAGTAAGTGTGGCTTCAAGATACATGGATCATCCTCATGAGATCCATTGGAGAGCAGCCAAAAGGATCCTTAACTTTGTTCAGGGAAAAAGGACTCATGGGATCTTCTACAAAGCTAAATCTGATCTTGATTTGATTGGGTTTACTGACAGCGATTGGGTAGGTGACAACACAGATCAAAATTCAACATCAAGATATGTGTTCATGCTTGCAGAAGGTCCAATCAGCTGGTCAAGCAAGAAACAGAGTGCCATTGCACTCTCATCTACAGAAGCAGAGTACAGAGGAGTTGTAAATGCAGCAACTCAATGTTTATGGTTGCAAGGGTTACTTGGAGAGTGTGGCTTCGAATCAAAATACTCAACTACTATCTATTGTGATAATCAGAGTACCATTCGAATCTGTAATGATCCAGTTCAGAAGCAGAGAACCAAACACATTGAGATCCATATGCACTACATCAGACAGCTTGTGCATGATGGCACCATTCACCTACTCTTCTGTTCATCTTCAGAACAAGTAGCAGATATATTCACCAAAGTTTTTTGTGAGAATACATTCAGCAATCTCAAATCACTGCTAGGGATTGCTGATCATGCTGTGAAGCATGAGTGATGACAAGATTTCCAAATTTTGTTTTACTATCCATGTTTAAGGGAGGATTTTTTCCACTGGGTTTTTGCCTCTTTCCTTAGTTAAATGGACATGCAGTATGTAAAGGGTGACTAATCCTTGTTGCTAGGCCCTATAATTTTCTGATATTTTACTCATAAGTCAGGCTTAAGGGGGGGTGTTAGAATAATCAACCCATAGTTAGCTACCTTAGACATTAATTAATCCATTTTTTGTCTTATTTGCCTAGTTTCCATATTCCACCTTATGCAAGTTGTCCTCCACACATCCATAGTGGTCAAACTTGCTAAATTTGAGTCATGGAGCGCTTGGGAAACCTCTTGGAATCAAATCTGCTTTATTCCTGGCCTCCCTAGTGCATGTTTGCTTTTTCCTGAGTTTTAAGGCAATTGGGAAAGTTTGACTAGGTGAAGTTAACTTGTTTTTTGTCCTCATCATCCTCCACTCTTTTCTCCTATGAAAAGCATGTATGATTTTTCCTTCCACCATCTATTAGCTTGCCTAATTGATTTTTCCAATTCGTGAGCTCCTAGATAGTTTTGGAAACTGCTTTATGCACCTATGGGGGATTTACTTAGATTTAGTAAGCCTACTTTTGACCAAATTCGAATGGCATCCTTATGCATTCGAATCTCTAATGTAATTATTTATTATGGTAGCCTATGACTTCACATGGTTGGCTATTGTACACTTATTCAATACAGATTAGTGTTCAGCTCCATATTCAGTCTCCTTTTGTGAGTAATTTGCATGTGTAATTGGCAATTGTTGTGAGTGTAATTGTTCTAACACCTAGGTTCAATTTCCACAAGCTACACATATTGAATTGATTCCTTTACATTGATTCCATCATATACAATATGCTATGTGTTTGCAAATAGGAAAATTGAAGTAAAGCCTATTTTTTTTAATAGAAACTTGAAAAGGAGTATATTAAAGAGGTTGTGCATAGCCATTCAGTACAAAAATAAAGCAGATATAGGATTCTATAAGTAAGGTAGATGCAGGAACAAAGATAGGCCATGAAGAGAGCCTTCTAAAGCCTCTAAAAGAAATATTGTTCTGAATATTTACAAACATAGTATAAACACGGATAAATTGTTTATTTAAAAGTATGCAAGAAAACATAAGGTTAAAAGGAAATAATTTTTTATTTCTTGGAAACCCCACAAGCTGGGTGACGGAATCCTCTTCCATTTTCTAGACCACTGCTCCTGGATTTTCCTGCACGTGTCTTCCCTAATTCAGCTGCAGCAGGTTCTGGAGGTCCTCCTGTATGCGGTTGACTTTGCCAATGATTTCTTTAAGATTCATCTCGTTGTCATCTATTCTTGAGTCAGAGACATAATGGACATCCTCCACAATATTTTTTACCTCCTTGGAAGTATCCCTATTATCCGAAATTCATATGGCCACAGAGTCTAACAGACGTTGGATATTTGTTTTCAAGTCATCGTACCCTTCTCTAACGCATCTCTCGATAGGGTCAATTCATCTACAATCCATTCTTGAAACAAGCGATGGAATTTTATCGCAATAATTATGCCTGAAGTTGAGCCTAAAAGAGTTGCTACAGGCGTGAGCAAGAGAGGGTAAGGCTCATTCAAAGGAGTCCCCTGAACCCAGGAAAGGACCAATAGTTATGACTAAGAGCCTACCCACACCTTCTCCCAAAAAAAGAGATGAAAAATAGCTCCTCAAATCATCAACGAACCCAAACTGACTGAGGATGTCAACTGAGGAGAGAGCTAAATGCACAGACTGCGTAGGGCTCCAATCCTCTCCAAAATGAGAAGACACAGAGAAATGAAGGGAGGAAGGAGTCAAATACCAGGTGTTCACCAAATCTAAAAACTGATGGGAGAAATGAGATAAGCCCAAAAGATCTACAAGAAAGAATCCTTCATCTAAGAGCAGGGAATACTGCACATTGCTAATGGGCAGACCAAATTCAGACAAGAAAAGGAATGGCACATGCAAAGGAGGAGAAGGGTGGTTTAAACCTTGAGGTAGACCCATCGTATGTGCCAGGGTGTGGGTGAAAGCATGATAACTAGAGGGTTCTTTAAGGATGGAGGGGACTGCCTTAAATGACCAGGGTGGCGGAATAAGGAGGGTGGATGGAGAAGGCCATTTGCCCCAATGGATATAGGATAAGCTGCCACTTATAAACGAAACCATGTCCACATTGATACTTTGCTTAAAAATGTTCCCAAGACTTAGCATTGAGAGTAAAGACCCATGGATTGAGTTAAGGAATGGGTTTAGATCTAGCTTCTTCATTATTAAGAGAGATGAAACCTTGCGGGAGAGAGGCGCCTATATTTTCCAGAGCATCTTCCTGGGCATTATTTGTTCTTAAGATGCGAAAGTACTCGATGTTAGATAGGAGAGGAAGCTAAGGGATCCTGTCATACAACCTCCTGCAATTGATGGAGCCTGTTGTGTAACCAGATGTCATTTTTGTTAAATTTTCATATGCTAAGCTAGATCATTAGTATTTCATTTCTATTTCATAACAAAAGAATATAAACAGGATCACTGAAAGATAGACAAGCACAACCATACAAAAGGAACACAAATATTTATCCTGGGAAAACCCTAAAGGAAAAAACCCAGCAAAAGCTTCCTCAATATAGATGCCCCAAAAAGGTAAAAAGGTAAAACCAACAAGGAGATCAAAAACCCGATCCTCCTCCTTCTCCAGCTACTTCTCTCCTCCACAAGTGTGCTACACAAGTGAGTGTGTGTGTTCCAAATGCGGAGCACCACACCTCTATTTATATTCATCTGTTCACTTTAATTAACTCATCCGACATGTAGGCTCGAGTTAATCATGTAGGCTCGAGTTACACATGTAGGCTCAAGTAACCACACTGGGGTGCTAATGACCCACCTTTACAATTAGAGGGGACAACCTCATGACTCTTATTAGTTCTTCCAATTAGAAGCATCAGGGTACAAGATAATACAAGTGGTTCTCCCAGTAGGACCATCGGGGACCACAAAAGATACATATAGAATATTCTTCGAAGTTACAATATTTCAACACTCCCCCTTAACGAGAAGGGTATTTTATAACAACAACAAAAATAGTAGGAGAGGACATCATCAACATCATTAGGGTAACACATCTATAAATCATTGGAAGCTTTTCAACATCATATAGTCTTCGTCTTCAATATTCAACGACAGCAACTCTTTGATCAGCATCAACATATTTTGACCTTTTGATCAGCAACATCTTCAACACTTTGACCTTTCTATCAGCAACATCTTCAGCACTTTGACCTTTTGATCAGCAACATATTCAGCACTTAGACCTTTCAATCAGCAGCAACATCTTCAGCACTTTGACCTTTCGATCAGCAACATCTTCAGCATTTTGACCTTTCGATCAGCAACAATATCTTCAGCATTTTGATCTTTCGATCAGCAACATCTTCAGCACTTTGATCTTTCGATCAGCAACAACATCTTCAACATTTCGATCAGCAACATCTTCATATCCTGATCAGTAACATCGTGATCAGCACCATCATCATACTTCAATTCTTGAACAGAATCATCATCATCATATTCTGATATTTTGATCAGTACCTTGCCATCATCACATACTGATCAGTATGTCATCATCATCATACTCTGATCTTTTTATCAGTGCATCATCATCGTCATACTCTGATCTTTCGATCAGTACATCATCATCATGTTCTGATATTTTGATCAATACATCATCATCATCACGCTCTGATCTTTCGATCAGTACATCGTAATCATCATCATACTTTGATCTTTCGATCAGTACATCATCATCATCATACAAACATCAACATCAACATGATCCTTCCTTTCGGAATTACGGGATTTAGGTCTTTACGGAGTTACCAATGATCCTTCCTTTCGGAATTATGGGATTTAGGTCTTTACGGAGTTACTAATGATCCTTCCTTTCGGAATTACGGGATCAACACATTTGTGGAACTCAGACAATCCTTCCTATTGGAATTACGGGATCAACACATCTGTGGAACTCAGACAATCCTTCCTATTGGAATTACGGGATCAATTCAATGATCCTTCCTTTCGGAATTACGGGATCAGCACAGATGTGGAACTCAGACAATCCTTCCTATTGGAATTACGGGATCAACACATCTGTGGAACTCAAACAATCCTTCCTATTGGAATTACTGGATCAATTCAATGATCCTTCCTTTCGGAATTACAGGATTTAGGTCTTTATAGAGTTACTAACGATCCTTCCTTTCAGAGTTACAGGATTTAGGTATTTAAAGAGTTACTAAGGATCCTTCCTTTCGGAATTACGGGATCAACACAGATGTGGAACTCAGACAATCCTTCCTCTAGGAATTGCAGGATCAACACACGTTCTCGAGTACCGAAGTCATTGAATCAGTTCTAAACTGAAGTTCAAGGATGATACAATCCTACCACATTCATGGGGACTGAGATCTCCAGATACATTTTGAATCGAGGTTCGGGGATGATGCAATCCTACCACTTTCATGGGGGCCAAGACCTCCAGATAAATTTTGAACCGAGGTTCAAGGATGATGCAATCCCACCACATTCACGGGGGCTAAGACCCCCAGATACATTTTGAACCGAAGTTCAGGGATGATGCAATCCTACCACATTCATGAAGACGAAAGTCACCGAATCTATTTTGGACAGATGTAACAGGATGATATAATCCCTCTTCATTCTCGAGGACCGAGGTCACTGGATAAATTTTGGACAGATGTCCCGGGATGATACAATCCCTCTTCATTTCTGAGGATCGAGGCCACTGGATCACTTTAGGGAAAGTGCTTAGGGATGATACAATCCCACTACCACATCACTACTCCCCCTTTCGAGGAAGGTCTTTCCGAACAACACCAAGCTTGTCTCAAAAGTGTTCGAACTTTACTCGAGACAAAGGCTTCATCAGCACATCATCATCTACATCTTTAGTATGTGAATACTGAACTATCATCAGGTCACCATCATCTGCATATACAGTATGTAAATACTGAAATATCATCTATATCTTCAGTATGGGAATACTGAAATCATCATCATCTATATCTTCAGTATGGGAATACTGAAACATCATCATTTCTATATTCAGTATAGAAATACTGAATCACCATCATCTGTATCTACAGTATGTAAATATTGAAACATCATCATCTGCATCTTTATCTTGGATGTAGAAATACCGGATTTCTATGTGTTACGACGGAACACAGGGTTCTCTATTATCACAACTCTCGTTATCACATAGAATCAATGTAGTATCCATATTCAGTTCAAAGAGACCTGATATCATCTTTCGAAGCCATATGGCTTCACAACTTAGCAGAGAAATCTGCTATGTATTCTGCTTTAGCCATGCTATGAGAAACACTGGACTGTTTCCTGCTAAACCATGAACTCATAGCAAACCCCAAACAAAAGCATCTACCTAATGTTCCTTTCTTATCTGAGATACTTCCATCCCAATCTGCATCTGTGTATCCATACAATCTATACTCATGGCTACCATCATAATATAAACCAAAGTCTATAGTCCCTTTTATATATCTCATCACATGTTTTGCAGTTACTAGGTGAACCCGTCTTGGTTGAACAAGATATTGACTTAAGGTGTTCACAACAAAACAAATTTCTGGTCTGGTATTTGTTAAGTACATCAATGACCCAATGATCTGTCTATAATGAGTCATATCCACTAACTCTGATGAGTCATCAGCTAACAGCTTCAGGTTGGAGTCCATGGGTGTGGCCATGACTTTGCATTCCAACATATTGAATCTCCTCAATATCTCTACCACATAATTTCCCTGGTTGAGAAAGATTTCTTCTGAACTTTTCCATACTTCCAGACCTAGGAAATAATGCATTAACCCAAGGTCTTTCATCTCAAATTCTTCTGCTAGTTTCTTCTTGCTTTCCATGGCCTGTTTCTCATTTTCTGTCAAGGATAAGTCATCCACATATAATAACAGGATGACAAGTTCATCTTATACAACCTTGAGATAAAGGTTAGGATCAGCTTTACCCTTGGTAAATCCCATGCTCGACAAGAAACTATCTATTCTTCCATACCAATCTCTGGGAGCTTGCTTCAGGCCATAGAGGGCCTTCTTCAACTTGCATACATGATTCCATCTGGCTTCAACTTCAAATCCTCGTGACTATTCGATGTAAAACTCTTTCTCAATCATACCATTAAGGAAGGCTTGTCTTTACTTCACCATGGAAGAAACTACCATGATAGTTTAGAAGGAAGTGTACCTTGCTTCCTGGAGTAAGTGTCTTTTCAAAATTAATTCCCTCTTTCTGAAAGAAACTTCTGGCCACAAATATTGCTTTATACTTCTCAATTTTTTCGTCAGCTGTATATCCAATTGGAGGATACAATACTCTTTCCTTCTAGTTTGGGAACTATATCCCATACATCATTCTAGTATTCTTTCATCATAACATCTTTCATGAGTTTGTCTTGTCATATCATCAACATATCCTAGTCTTCTGCATTCAACTTTGAAGGTTGGAACCCACTTTACTCTTGCTAAAGTCTTGATCCATCAAGAAGCTGCCCATCATGTCGTATCATGTCGAACTCAGATATCTTCTGTAGTCACCCCCCCTGAAGTGGAGTATTATCTTCCTTCTCCATTCTGTACAGGTGGATATATACTGGTCAATAGAGTATGTCATGTCATAGTCTATTCTTTCTGAGGAAAATCACAAACCTTTCTTTGTACACTTGTTCTTGTAGATCCATATGGAGGATACTATGTACTTCCCTTTATGTCTCGAAATCATATCGTATACATAATTCCCCATGATCAGCTATTATTCTTTGATCATAGTTTCTTTCATAGCATTATTTTCTTCATCTTGAGTTATCTCTCATACCCATGGTGGTCTTCATCCTTTGAGGTGGATCTACCGCTCTCTAAAGCTCTTTCTTTCGTCATGGTGTCTCTGACACTGGGAGCTTCAGATTCATGTTTATTGAATTGTCATCACTTGTTCTTCGGAACAAGTCTCATCCTTCTTTTCTTGTAGGAGGTTGTATAGGACCTTTCCTACAATTCAAATGCACCAGTTGCATGGTTAGAACTATTTCATAAAACATATGCATAACGACAAATTCTTATGCATCATGCAACTATTTAGCCAATACAACATTCATCCATATCTCACGGAAACTTTCTAGATGCCTTCCATCTCTATCATAACATCATTGAGATTTTGCACTAATCCAATATGTCAGCAAAGAGGTTTCATTCTAGATAAGTAGCAATGGAGAGATGTATAGCACCATGAGCTGC
>LPNX010049088.1:86451-131170 GCA_001517045.1 Pseudotsuga menziesii | reverse complement strand
TATCACCACTTCTGCATTCTCTACTTCTTCTTCTACCGCTTCAAGATGTTATGCATTCTGGATCTTCACATTCTTCAACTATTTTCTCAAATCCATCTTTTGAATTATGTTCTTATCTTCAAATACCTTGATCAAGGAATCAAACATCTTCGGTGTCTTTAGGGAAGAAACTTGTGGCACAAGTTGATCCGTGATTGAATCAACAATGATCTTCTTGGCCTTGATCAAGTTCTTCTTGTGTAAGGCTTTGAGGCTCATCTCCCTCTAGAACTGGAACCTCTCTACTCATGTAGGTGTCCAATTCATTTTCTTTAGAGATATCAAATGCTTCCATGCTTGGAATTTTTCCAAGCTTATCATCAAGCTAATGTGATAGATCACTTTGAAATGAGAACCTCAAATGCAAATAGCAAAATATTAGATCTTACCGATTTGAGGTGTCCATCGTGCTTCCGAAGCTGGTTGATCTAGGGTTTATTAGAGAAACCCTAATTTTCAAAACTTAGAATCATTTAGATATTATTGGATATAAATATAGATCTCTTCAAATGGAGCTGTCCAATGTACTCCTTTTCTGAAAACAGTGGAGGGAAGCTCTCGGAACAGGAAGCCCTAGTTTTTCAATTTCTTCTGCAGAAATGCCTGTTACTGTTTCTGTGATATCTCCGAAATTACTGCTCCTATGTGTTTGAAATTTCTCATTGAGGTAACCTCGCATGGTCCTGATCCAACACAATAGGTTTCATCATAATTGGTTTCACCAATTGGGATTTATGATCATTTTCCCAAGGTGACCTGTTACAGGACTGTTCAGAACAGTGAAGTTGTACGGAATTCCACATGTCACTGGTTCATCTTCAGGTTCTGAAATTCAGACCATAGAAATTAAAGTCTATTATATTTATGGAACATATTCAAGAATTCCATTTGGAATTCTGTAGCCCATGCTTCAGCAATTCTCCCCAGGTGTCATGTTTAGGGATGAATTCTGGAAGAGGCTGGAACCCTAACTTGGAGGGGTCATATCTCCCATAATATACAGAATATGAGGCTGAATTTGGGACACAGTGTAAATCAGGATTTCATATTTGGCATTTACAATTTGTAACTCCTGATCCTTCACCAATCTTAGGATATAGCGAATGTACCAAAACTTAGCAGTTTTAGTATTTAGGGTTTTTCCAGATCGGGGTCAAACTAGGGTTTGACTTTCCTAGAGTTTCACCCAACCAAATTTCTTGATCCAGGTCTCTAAAATTCGATTTTGATGAGGAGAAAAATCCTAAGCTGGGCTCACTCAAAAATTCTTCTTCTGTAGAAAGCCCTAATTTTCCGCACCAAAACTGAAAATGCTCGGAATCGAATTCCGCTTCGATAGAAAGATGCGCCCTTCAATGGAGAACCAATCTAGCCTTCTTTTACTGATCGATAATGGATAGAGACCCAAAAAATAGGAATCCCTAGATTATTTAGCTGCACAATGTCTTATTTCAGGGTGGCTCTAATACCATGTTAAATTTTCATATGCTAAGCTAGATCATTAGTATTTCATTTTGATTTCATAACAAAATCATATAAACAGGATCACTGAAAGATAGAAAAGCACAACCATACAAAAGGAACACAAATATTTATCCTAGGAAAACCCTAAAGGGAAAAACCCAGCAAAATCTTCCTCAATATAGATGCCCCAAAAAGGTAAAAAGGTAAAACCAACAAGAGATCAAAAACCTGGTCCTCCTCCTTCTCCTTCCACTTCTCTCCTCCACAAGTGTGCTACACAAGTGAGTGTGTGTGTTCCAAATGAGGAGCACCACACCTCTATTTATATTCATCCGTTCAATTTAATTAACTCATCCGACATGTAGGCTCGAGTTAATCATGTAGGCTCGAGTTACACATGTAGGCTCAAGTAACCACACTGGGGTGCTAATGACCCACATTTACAATTAGAGGGGACAACCTCATGACTCTTATTATTTATTCCGATTAGAAGCATCGAGGTACAAGATAATACAAGTGGTTCTCCCGGTAGGACCATCGGGGACCACAAAAGATACATATAGAATATTCTTTGAAGTTACAATATTTCAACAATTTTAAGGATAACATTCTACGAGTCCCAAAAGACTAGAAATCTAGAGATGTCTCTATTGTCTATAATTTATAGACCTTGTAGAAGTGAAGCCTCATTATTTGTCTTATGTCTTAATCCCCAAGCAATTTTTTTTACTATTTGTCCTCTTGGGTCAAATATGACGCCCCCCCACACCTACCTCCCCATAAGAAAATCCTATTATATCATATTAGGATATGTAATTGCATGGAATATTTAGGTAGAGTCTTGTTTAGAGGAAGTTCCCCTCCTAGAATGCATGATTGATTTATAAATGTTCCATATTCCATCCAAATGCATATGTGCAATGTATTTTAGATATCATCTTGCTATGGGAATAGCTATTATGTCTAAATATTCATGCAACTTCTCTGTTTGCTTGAAGAGTCATTTAGCATTTTCCTTTTCAATTTAAAGAGTTTTGCTGCAATATCTCTAGAAAAAACAAACTAGGCATTACATTTACTCTATAATATAAATACTAAAAAGGTGGGGGGAACAAAAAAAACAATTTTAGTGATGATAAATAGCCAATTAGGATTATTAAAAGTGGGAAAAAATGATTTTGGGTGCAAAACGTTCTTTGTACATGCAATTTGTTTGCGAAATTAAAACATTATGATATTCAAAGCTCTATAAAAAAATTGGCATAATGGACATCATCATCTAGATGGTTCAAAAACACTATCTCGTCTCTAAATAGAATTCTTCTATTGGTTGATACAATGTTTAGAAATTTCTTATATACTTCGACATGATTCCCTAAACTAAACATAAAATGTTCATTACACGTAGGTGAATGTGGCTATTTTCTCTTTAAGGATATGATTATGTAATTGTAAATTCAATATCTGAGCTATTGAACATGAACAAAATTCTAAAATGTAATAGAAAGATTATGTAATATGAATATATATGTCAAAATCTTACATAGGAATGTCAAATCATATATTTACCATTTTCATTTATATGCTAGCAACTTTACATTTTCTTGGTTCATCTATGACCTTTATGAGCATTGTAGCTCTATCTATCCTTTTATCCCTGCTTTTGACAGAATCTAAGGAAGGGTTCATGTTTCCTATGTTACATGCTTCACCTTTACATAAATTATGTTTAGATAAGGGACTATCCCAAAATTGCGTAGGTATAGACTAATAGACTAAGGGCTATTTGAATTTATTTCTGCACCTAGAAGCTTTAGAAGTGTATATATTCTATGATAAGACATTCCTGGTCAACAATATTATTAATGTTCCATATGATATACTTGATCTATAATTTGTGGCTTCTATGAAGAGGGGCAATGAAAATAGTGTTGCAGTCAACAACAATTCATGCCCCAAAACCTAAGGCAACCTTGCAGCTCCACATAGCATGCTTAACCATTTCCAATTTGTAATAAACCATTTCTCTTTGTAAAGTCGGAGTAATGTAGGTGGTATCTGGATACTATATTGTTACGAAGGACCAACAGTCCATGTACTTCATAATTAAAAGAAGACTTGGAGTTCCAAATAACTTGACTTCTAGTCCATCTTGTTTCATGATCTTGAAGGGTCCACTTCTGATTAACACAATTCATAATAGCATAAATTCACTGAATTGTAGAATTCTCTACTACATAAAAGAGGTCCTGTAAGACCATTTCAAATATTTCCATATAGGTCCATGAGCCTCCAAGTCTATCCAAATATTTGTTTTTTTAATCAATTAATTATGTCAGATATCTGACATATATGAATGGCAATTTGTTGTTGAATTTCTATTCAATCCGATGACCCAGTTATACTTCCGACGAAAAGTTGGAGGGATATCCATCGGTTATCTGACATCGATGAAGGACACACCGTCGTATACCCGACATACGTGAATTGCAATTTCATGTCAGATTTATATTCAATCTGACGATGCGGTTATAGTTCCGATGAGCTATCCATCAGTTATTTAACATCTATGAAGTGAACTCTCCATCAGGTATCTGAAATCCACGAAGGATATTCCATCGGAAATATGACATCTATAAAGTGAAGTTGTCATCGGTTAACTAACATCCTTGAAGCAAACTTTGTCAAATTTCCAACATCTATGAGGTAAAATTACCCATCGAAAATGTGATCTGTGTATGTCAGAATTTTGATGAGTTTTTTTCATTGTCGGAAAAAAGCCAAAATTCAACCAATGTTTAAAAAAAGAGAGGATTGTTGAATTGTCGAAATCAATATGTCGAAAATTAGACATTTAAGCCATTAGATTTTGATTTCAAAAATGCTAGTGATATCCATAGAGATTCATATCTCTAGTTAATATCTTCTATGTGGGTTAAGGATCTAAAACATCAAGCCAACATGCATCACAAATTGGAACAAAATATAACACACCAAATTCCCTATGATTCTTAGATGACGATCAAGCAAGAAAGAAATATAGAAGGGATCAGGATTACCTAGATCCAGATGGTTGTCTTATAACTTATTCACATCCACAAGGTCCAATGCAAATCCAATTGAGGAGATATGGAACTTGCACACAAGAATACATTCCTCATATATAATAATTGAATGACAAAATGAACCATAAAACACTTTAGATCTATCATAAATCGATCCTAATCAATTTATCAAGAATATTGAACCTTCCAACCAACATGTATCACATATAATTAACCATTGAACATAATATTGGGTGGGGGGGAGAGGAGAGATATATTTCTTATTAACAATAACCAACAATTACAATTAATTGATCTTATCGTAAGAAACTTTTGAAATCATCCATAATCATTCTTCAAGGAAAATACATAATGGTAAATCTACTACAACCCAAGGTCATCAATCCAAATTGTAATTTTGTATGAATACTTACCATGTAAGAAATTATCTAAAGTTGAATATGGGTATATTCCTTTTTATGAGTATTCAATGATGTATATTATTAGAAAATGAGAGACAACTCACTGATGATGATAATGTGTGTTAATGTACTTAGTACATTCTAGAAAGTGTGAATATATGTGTGGTCATCGAACAATTGTAAAATCTACCAATTAGAGGACATTGATGTGTTCCCACTATCAATAACGAGGGAACCTACCACTGATGACCACAATTCCCAATTTTATTATAAAGGTATCTAAATTCCTCTCCCATATCAAAATGAGTTGAGGTATATGGGAAGAGATCCATTGGAAGGGATTCATTAGGGAATCTCTCATCAACCAATATGAGAAAAGTAGGAACTAGTTTGTTGTAAAAGGTCTTCGACAAAACAAAACCACCAACACAACTGAGTATGTATTTCATGTACCAGATGAAAATAGAACTTGAAAAAGAACCAATATGAAACAACCAATAATAAAATTTATTGACAAAAGTGAGTAGTTCCACCACTGATAAAAATAAAATCCAATGCATGACACAAATCTGAATAAATGAAATGAGGTCTTGTCATTGGACATATGGGAAACTACTCGATCAACAACCATTGATGATATGTCATCAACCAAGTGCAAGGTAACCTACCAATGATGAAAGTAGGCCTTAGGGTGTCATTGTCTCTAAACCAATCTCTTAGAGAAACATGTCATAGTCAATAATAATTTACCCACCAATGAGAATTCAACGGGGACGTTCTACACTAGCATGATTCGAACACTAGTTATGTTGATGAAACTAAAAACAACTTGACAACAGGGAATTTCTACATGAATAGTCATGGAAATTGAGGAATGGCCAACACATACTAATGACAAAACTTGAACATAAGCATGACATAATGATTACCTAGGCATCATTTGACACAAAGGGAACACTGATATAGATTTATAATGCAAAAAGAATTATCAAAAATAATGATTGGAAGAGTAACCAACCAAAGTAGTACAAACTCAAAGATCATGTTTCATATTCCAAAGGTGATAGTAACCCAACTTGTTGATAGGACTAAAAAATGGTGCTTTGCTCAAGGGTGACACAACTGATACTACTACCACATCTAAAATGGAGATCTAAAATCTTTCCCCCCTCTCTCTTTTTTTATAAATATTTTATTTTTTTTGTCTTTTTCATATTAGAAAAAACATGAAAAGGGAATGAAAGAATGTTATATTACAGTGGAATAAATGAGTGTCACAAGGCAAGCATCAATGTTCCAAGTGCATGGAACATACGTATGCAAAAAAAATGTAAAAAGGGTGTTGGAAAGAGGTGGACACTCATAAAAATACATTCCAAAATGAAAATGCAATAGATGCAAGTGACAGGAAACATCATGAATGCAATGGAAATATGGAATATGCAACGATGCATTAGGCATAACTGTGTAATTAATAGTGAGAAAATTCAAATGAATAATGAACAAAAATAGGATCCTTGTAGGGATGCCCATAAATAAATGAGAAAGAGAGGAATGAGGCTTATTTTCAAATTCATGGTAAAAATAAGAAGGCTCCCTACCCAATGAAAAAAACTCAGCATGAGCACCAAAATGGAAATAGGGTGCTCACTAAATTGACCCATATTAGGGAACCTCTTCTGCCATACCAGTGCAAAATGCAAATATAAAAAGACATCACACCAACATTCAACAAGTTTGACCCTATGGTAAGTTCAGGTAGTAATATTTTTAAATGCATCAAAATGGAGGGAAAAACTAAACCTATATGCAAGCTTATGAATATACCTAACCAAATCAAGTAAAATTCAAAGAATGATCCATGAGAAACCAATAATCCAACTCAAAATGTTGTATCCAAGAAACAATAATATCATCATCATATCTAAAAAATATAAAAAGAAATATCTAATACGATTTAATTTGATAAGGGTACCTATAACTTCAATGTCTTCCAGAATATTTGTTACCAAGACAGAGTCTACTGATGAAGACTAACAAACATCAAGGCGTAAGGACCTATAATCAATAAGATCAAACTCATCAAAAAGATCAAAGTTTAAATCAAAGGTAGAGTCTATTGGAACAGACTCATCCTTCCATGATTCTGAATATCTACCAAATAGATCATACTCATCAAGGACACCAACTTGCAGCTCAATGAAAAAGTCCAAAGACTCAAAATTTCCATTGTCTAAGGATCCACAAATAGTAAGATCATAATCAAAAGGAAAATCGGGGTTGGATTTGATTGCAACTAGGTCCAATACATGGATATAATCTTTGGAAAGTTTGAAAATGTATTAAGGGATGTTAGAGTCGATCATACCCTCTAGGAGAGATTCATCTAAAGGAAACATGTCATCCCAAAGAGAACATATATTGAAAAATTCACTTGGACCAACTAGGGAGGAATAGGGTCCAATGCCCCCAATTGATACATAACTTGGTAAATGGTTGGAATTGAGTCATAAGAAGCAGAGCATTAATGCAAAGGCTCCTTCTCATTAGTATTGGGCATAAGGGATATGAGACCACATAATTCACTTGTGGCAAGGTAGTGTCTACTAATACTAAAACACTAGAAACAAACAAAGCGGAAACTTGGTCTAGAATCGGGTAAGAACATGGATAAGTAAATGAAAGTTGACCAATAATGAAAATTCTTCCATTGTGAGGGAAACACATCACAAGAAAGAGCATAAACACCACAACATTTATAAAATATACAAAATCACACCCAAGGACCATATTGTAGACCAATGGGTCCTCCATAACAACAAAATCAACTAAGATAGTATTTCCACCTAATGTAGTATAAAATTGAGAAAGAAACCCCAAAGGTTCATTAGGTATTCTATTAAAGTCTAGCATTGGATTGGTAACTGACACGATATTGGAGAACTCAAACCTTCCCGAGAATATGTAGATAAAATACTAACAAGAATCTTCATCTACATTACATCAAAAACCTCTTGAAGATTTAAATTGAACCCTTATTTGGAAGGGTATAGAATAAGGAAGGTGAGGACTAGATTCACTATTCCAATAAAAGAAAATGATCCTAGAGCTTGAATGGGTCTCATTTGAAGTGAATCATATTTCCCCCTTATCTAGAATGTTCTAAACTAGTAGTCAAAAAGACTTGACTAGTAGTCACATCACTCTCCAAAAGAGCGGGATTAACCAGATATTGCATTAGTTCAACCACTTCAATCTTATCACTCTCGAAGGGGAGAGTGGGATTGACCAACGATTACATTGACTTGAAAACTTTACTAACCAAAGGTTGAATGCCTATAACACCTCTAGTTTGATGATTCCAATATGTAAATACTGACTATGAATGCCTGCAAGTATGAAGATATTATATTTTGTAGTTATTAATATTAAAATTCACAACTAGTTGTGCTGAGGCAGTATGCTAAAAAGATAGGGAACTCATGTATTCACCACTGATAGTAAGGGGGTTAGAATGACTAAGGGGGGGGGAACTATTGTCACGTCCCCATGCCTCCGACCAGTGTAGAGGACGTGACCCAAACTTTAACCACAGCAGGCTAAGAGCCCCATGAACATATGCATACATAAAATTTGTTGAAACAGAATTCTTAAACTTGTATATTGAACTAGAATATGCTCACATGAATATTTATCATGCACAGATGCAATCATCTATCAGACACAGCGGAAACATCATACATTCAAACAAGCATTCATGCATGCATTCATTCATTTAACATGTTCATCATTTTTATTAACAGAAAATAAGGTTGCAGAAGTAAAATGAACAAGATTACTTATCTTATAGAAACTCCTTCTGCAACCAGCTACGTCGCTGCAACGTTCCACCCAACCATAGGCCAGCGTGCTCCTTAATCTCTTAGCAGCGCTGCCACCCTTGATCTGGGCATGATTCTCCAAGGAATAAGGGAACAAGTAGGCTTACACATATCCAAGGATATACAAAACACACAGCCAAGCCAACACAGTTGGGTTTATCAGGCCATTAAGGAGTTGGGAAAGTCTAAATGCTAAGCTGGTGAGCCCATTACAGAGCTAAGAACACCTACACCAGAACTAGCCTGACCTCTAAGACACCCAAACACACCCAACACAACGAATCAGTCCCTTCTCTGCTAAACAGTCCCTCAGGACCTGCATTCCCTTCCAGTGCTATTCAGGGGTGATGGAGAAGAAGGCCAGCCCTCTAGCTTTGTCTGTGTGGTTTCCAACCACTAGGTTTATCAAGCAAAACTAAGACCCCATCCCTGCACCCAACACATTTCGAAGACCAACCACTGCACTCAGGCAATTAATTTAGCTATCACAGCTTAAACAGGGAAAAACGGCTCCCAAGCGATTATACAGTCCCACTGAACGTATTAGTGCACCAATTTACAACATGGGGGGGGAAACAACAGTTCTGAAATGAAATCAGCATACATTACCAACATACACAGGGAGAACAACAGTCTTTTTTTCACAATCGAGGCCGCTGAGGAAAAACGTACGCAGACCACACTTGGGGACGAATTTACAATATCTCGACCTGTGCGTGAGGAACAACAACACAGACCCCCACAATCATCCTGTGAGGAAAGGATTCAGCCACTTCATTCGCAAATCCATAGAGGAAGACGGCGTGGGTAAAACCCAGAAAACTCCTATGCGTGAGAGTGAGCAAGACTTCCGCTCATGCATGAGAATGAACAGCAAAATCGTGAGGCCGCGAATTGGAGAGTGTGTGAGCCTTCAGCACAGTTGTGGAGAGAGGAAAATCTGCGTGAGTGATGGCAGTCATTTTTCCCCAGCCATAGTGAATCCAACCATGGGTGGAGTGTGTGTGTGGGTGAGGACTGACAGTCCTGCCACCCCACTCCCAAAGATCATAACTGCCTCAACCACCACCAGCCTTTCTTAATGAAAGTGGTTGGGTAAGGCAAGGAAAAGAAGACACATGGGTATTTTCCCTCATTGGCCAAGGTTTGACAAATTCCCCCACATCCTTATCCTTGTGAAAATCATGCCCCTTTCTCATTTTAGTTGCCGTGATCGTAGCTGGTCGGATTCATTTAATTAATTATAGATGCGTATTTACATGATGACCAACATAATATATGCCACATGCCCCGATATGCCATCGGTGACAAATTTAAATCCAAAACATAGCATAACCGATCAATGGTGGGGCCTTGGCCTTTAGCTTCACACTGTGATCATTACAGTATATACATCATGTACATTTAATGCAACGGGGTCAAAACCGGGGCATTACAACTATGTTATGATCCCATCGAACCTTTAAGTCTCTAAAGTTTTCCTTAAGTCATTATTTACGCCAAAAATCCTTTTATTAATTTAAAACTTATTTTATGATTTAAAAGGGAGTAAAGTATGATTATGAAATATTTAATTTTTTAATTAAAAAGGGATTGGGTGGCTCATGAGAGAACCCACGTGTTTTCATCTTTCCATGCATTAAACTAAGACATGCAAGAAGAGAAAAAATAATGCATTCCATCATCCTGCATGAGAATACGAGCATTCAAGGAGTTCTATGCACACCGAGGAGAATGAATGTCTCAGAAGTGAATCTGATACAAATTCATAAACCATTTGTTGGAATTTTATGCTAGAACTCTGTCCAATCTACCTCTATTAGCTACAGTGAAGTGGTATATGGTGTAGCTAACTATCTTGATGGAATTTTGAGCACAAAAAACAGTGACGGGTATTCACTGTTGTGCAGTCAAAATGAAACCAAGAAACTAAAATGCATTGTTTGGCATGGAATTGGATTTAAGCCAACTATCCTGATTCTCAATTGTTTAATCATAAAAAAATCATGGGACTGGTGAGAACTCACTTTTGTGAATTCATGAGTCTCAGCTCAGGGGTGGTGTTTTGTTGAGAGCTAAACTAGCAAAATCGCCTATGGTTGGGTGGAATGTGCCTCACACAGCCAATTTCCCATTACAAATGATATTCCAGATACATGTTCTATGAGGTAATTCAGTGTTTCCTTGTTAAATTATGTTATGGCATGTTTACTCGAATATGCTTTCCAAGTATTTGCTTAAAATTATAATGATGTTTTTAAACAAAAAAATTTCCAAGTCTGAAAATGTTTTTGGGTATTTTTACAATTTGTTATTTACTTCACCCAAATGTTATAGATCTATTTCATTTACCTTTTACATGAGTGTTAATGGAAGTCCAATCAAGAATTGGTTATCTTGTCCTTATAATCAAATATAGTTACAGGTACAAATTGCTTCTTTCAATTAGAGTTATGAAACCGAATATCAATGAGAGATGAAAATTCATGGGTTGCTTAAATAAAAATCGTATGCATGAAAATGGTGTGAATTTTAATTCTACCATATGCATGTAAATATTCCCTAATTTAGAGGGCTCAAACTAAATTCTATGAATACCAAATCTTTAATGAAAGTAAAGACTTGGAAATTTATTCTTAGTGTGAAATAGTTTATTTAGCTTTTGAATAAAACTAAATTCTATGAATACCAATTCTTTATTGAAAGTAAAGACTGGGAAATTTATTCTTAGTGTGAAATAGTTTATTTAGCTTTTGAATAAAGTGGGCACAGTAACTAGTCCATTTTTGGATTATGAGTAAATTATTTATCCATGCAATGGTGTACTGAAAATAGCTCAATTCATTAAGGAAGATCAATTAATAAGTAATTATTTATTGACCACTCTTTGAACCATATTTGAACTATTATTGTTTATTAGATACAAAAGAAAATATATATCAAATGGTAAGGTTGGTTTTGCTTGTATTCAATACAACTAACTCGTGTTAAGGGTTGATAACTATAAAGCCTTACATTGAGTGGTAATTTTTTATTTCAAAAACCACTGGGTTGAATTTATTCACTTCAAAGAAGTTTAACTTTATTTAATTATTCATAGCATGAAATGGTATTATAGATTGGAAAACCATGGAAGGAATCAAACATAATACCATGGGTGAAATTTATAAGAATTTAGTCACAGTGCATTAAAAATTTTAGTAAATATTTTCATAAATACCTTATGAGAACTATTTATGTGCATTAAATGTTTTAGTAAATAGGTTCACAAATACATTATGAGAACTATATTAAAAATTTTAGTAAATATTTTCATAAATACCTTATGAGAACTATTTATGTGCATTAAATGTTTTAGTAAATAGGTTCACAAATACATTATGAGAACTATAGTACCTAAGACATAGTTCTTACTTCTTACTCTGCACTTAATTTTTAATGCATAGTTTTTACTAATGAATACTTTGGGTTAATGATAAAATGAAAAATTATAAGAATTTACTTTTACATTCCATATTTTGGAAATATTGATAAATTTTATCCTACTTAAGTTATGTCTCTAATCTTATTACACAATTATTATGTTGGTATAATAGCTCTTTTGCCCAAATAACAGGTTGGAGTTTCTGTACAATTAATAAATATTGGAATAATACTTAATATGTTGATAATTTTTTATTACTTAGTATATTGGTAATTGTTTATTGCACAATTAGTAGGTTAAAATTTTCGTTCTTTTCCCAAATAATAATAGGTTGGAATATTTGTGAAAATATCATACTCAAATATTACTTTCCATGTCTTGAATAGATGGATAATTGTTTATTGCATAATTAATAAGATAGAATATTAACTATTTTGCCCAATTAATATGTTGGATTACTATTATCCGTGTTTTGGATACACCGGTATTTTTTAATATATTTAGCATTTGCTTAAAACCTTATGGCGCAAATTCTAGGGTACATTTCTAATAAGGCTTTAGTTCTCATTGAAACTGTAATACACAGTTTCAATTAAATGTTTTCTATGCATTTCTATTTTAAGGATAAGTTTGAAAATGTTTTTTTCCCAAGCATTAGTTTATTTAAGACCGATATAATTTATATAATGTATTAATAGAGAGACTATTATGTGTATTAAAAATGGTGAACATTTATATGTAATAAATGTGAAACACATAAATACTTATATTTGTGCAATTATGCATAAAAGGATTGTGCATGTGTGTATGTACATATAGGTGAAGCTTCAGTTGTCTAGTTTGTATATAATTTAATCACTTTAATGCATTTGTTGTGCATTTATTATAAAAATGCAATTGTGCATAATGTATTTAAATTTTAAAAAAATAAAAATAAAAATGTGTCTTAAGTTTAATGTGACATTGGGTGTGTCACAAATTGGTATCAGAGCCAAGGTTACAGCTCTTGAGCCTCTCGGATTCCATTTATTTATCTAAAGTGAATGTTCACATGCTAAAAGATAATGTGTGTGTGTGTGTGTGTGATGAACTAACAAATATGGATGATATCTCAGATTGCTAGTGACAACATAATTTTTTCAAGCCATTGTATTTACAGATTTCCGGTAAAGTAGGTAAGCAATATTGAAAAGATGGTAGAAGAACCTACACTATCCAACTTTGTTGAGGAAATTGATATGTATGTTCAAAGAATTGAATCCAATGGTCATCAAATTGAGATGGAAACACTAGAAGTGTTCCAAACTTTTAAGGACATAAAAATTGGTAATGGGAAATTTTTACAGAGCCTGGAACAACAAAACCAAATAAATCAGCAAGTGACGAGGAATATGGAATATTTACAAAATTAGATGCAACAAGTGTATTACATTGTAAGAAGGGAAGAAGCGGAATCAATGAACAAAGAATTTCCTGATAGATATCAACAATATAGAGATAAAGATGAACAAAAAAAGGGGTTGCATTACCAATAAAAAAACCGTTGAAATTCATCATGTGAATGAGATTCCTAAAAACCAATATGATACTCATCTCAGAAGGCATCAAAAATGAAACATGATGGAAAAAAATTACAAGGTGAACTTAGGAAAAATAAACCTCCCACTTTTAATGGGGGGAAATGTGGAGAAATTGTAGAAATTTGGCTTCTAGAAATGAAGAAATATTTGCAATTACATGATTATTCTCATAATCAAGAACCTTGTATTGATATATATAATATTTGGGGAAAAGGTTACATGTGTTGGAAGCAAATGAAGCAGGTAGAAAATATAGATGAAAGGAAAATTTCATGGAAGAGTTTTCAAAGGTATTTAAATCATGAATACTTATCCTAACAATACTATGATAAGAAAATGCAAGAATTCTTCAAACTCTGACTCAAATATATGACTATGGAAGAATATGAAAATATATTTATGGAATTACTAAGTTATGTTGAATTCATCCATGATGAGAAGGTTAAGATTCAACAATTTCTCAGCAGATTGCCATCATTCTACAAAGATCGAATAACATATGATGAACCTCACACTTTGAAACAATGCATTAGGAAGGATAAATTTGTGTATGAGCAAGGTAAAAATAGACAAGAAGTGCATAAACTTTGGAAGGGTAAACTAAAATATAAGAAGGATAAAATGAAAAAGGGTTTTAAGCCTCTTGATGTTAAACAAAATTGGTCTAATTCTTCCAAAAGTAAAATATGAAAGGTAAATCAAGGGTGACTGGGTCTGCAGGACAAAAGAACCATTACAAGTTAAATTCAAGAAATTTGGAAGTTACCACTACCTTAGTAATTGTCCTAAAAAGAAAAATAAAGGTGTTGGAATGTATCATGCGCAAGAAGATTCTACATTGGGAGATGTTTCTATAAGCGTTCCTCGTATATACACGGCTTTGGATAATCGTCAGGAAGACCACCAGTCATCAAAGATTGAAATTGAAGGAAAAATAAAAGATTTCCCAATTTCGATTTTAATTGATTCTGGAGCTTCTTACAGTTATGTAAATATTAATATGGTTGAAAGATGTAATTTAGTGAGAAGTAAATTACCCAAGAATAGAATGGTACAGTTTGACAGTGGAGTGAAAAGGAAAATTACTTCCATGGTTAAATATTGTTGTTTGGAAATGAATGGGTGTCATGCCAAAGGTGATTTGGACATCATTCCTCTTGGTTGATATGATGTGATGGTTGCAATGGATTGGATGGAAAATGATTTTGCAATTTTAGACTGCCATAGTAAAATTATTACCTACCTAGATGAGGACAAGAATAGATTATCAATAAATGGCATTCCAAGACCAATTTCCATTAAAAAAAAATTAGAAATGCAGATGAAGAAATGTTTCAGGAAGGGGTGCAAGTTTTATTCTATACATGTAGATGAAATGGTAAATGGAAAAGAACCAAGCCTAAATAAATATCCATTGTTGAAATAATTTGAGGATGTGTTCCAAGATATACCTGGGTTACCACCAAAGCAAGACATTTATTTTACAATTGATTTGGTGCATGGAGCAATGCCAACATCAAAAGCTCCTTACAGAGTGAGTACCTCATAGCTGAGGGAATTGCAATTGCAACTAGAGGAGTTCCTAAAGAAAGGTTATATACGGCCTAATGTGTCACCATGGGGAGCTCCATATCTATTTGTACAAAATAAGGATGGTACACTTAGATTGTGTATGGATTATCGACAACTGAATAAAGCTACAATAAAGAACATGTATCTACTACCGAGGATTGATGACCTCTTTGATCAATTGAGAGGGCAAAAAATATTTTCCAACAATGATTTGAGATATGAGTATCATCGAGTGCACATAAAAGATGAGGATATTAGTAAAACTTCTTTTAGAACCATCTACAAGCAATATGAATATAGAGTATTTCCTTTTAGACTAATAAATGCCCCAGCTACATTCATGTGTTTGATGAATGGTGTGTTTAAAGAATTCCTATACAAGTTCATAATAGTATTCTTGGATGATATTTTGGTGTACTTCAAATTTTAATAAGAGCATGAAAAGCATCTCCGAATTATTTTACAAATACTGAGATAAAATCATCTATATGCTAAGCATAGTGAGCTCCTTTCCTCCCCCTCTTCTGGAGTTTGGAAGAAGGTTTGGAATCCATAATTTTCTCCCAATGTCAATGCCCTCTTGTGGCTTCTAACTCATCATAAAATCCTCACTACAGAAAATATCCAAAAAAGGGGCATTGAAGGCCCAAATAGATGTGTCTTGTGCAAAAAGGAGGAGGAATCAATCTGGAACATGTTTATTGATTTTTCCTTTTCTGAGGCAATATGGGACAAATTTATAAAGGATCTCGTTTCCAACTTTAGGCTCCTAATTCAGGTTGATGGATTCTTCAAAAGGTTGGATACATAAGTACTATGGGACCCTTTCAAACAAAAAAATCCTAGAAAATGTATGGCGTGCTTCCCCTAAGTATGTTAATTGATAGATCTGGTTGTCCAAAAACAAAGAGATCTTTGAGTGAAAAAAAAGCATCGTCCTATAGAACCTTTATCAGGGAAACTCTTCAAATTAAATACTTCCTCACTACTTAGGGTCGGTTGATTAAACATCCAATAGTATGACACATTATGAACTCCATTGGGTAGCTCGGTTCATTGAGAACAACTCCCTTCATTCCAAAAGACCTCCTAAGAAGTAAATTTGGGCTATTGATCTCCCACAAAAATATTTCTATTCTTGGTGGGATAGTTAATCCAAATTCACCCTCGTTGTTTGTGGTGCATCGAAAGGAAATCAAGGGGATGAAGGTGTGTGTGAGGTCATATTTGAACCAAGAGGAAGAAAGGAAAATTCCTATGCATGGGGGCTAGATAAGAGAACAAACAAATAGACAAAATGGTAAACATTAATTCAAGGTATGGAAGCATTGTCAAAGATAAGCATTGCCACCTTCCAAGTTTTTGGAGACTCTCAGCTTGTTATACAAATAATGAGGACCCTCTAGACTAGAAAAATAAATTATATTGGGCATGTTCAAAAGAGAATTTTATCCTTGTATCTAGACCCTTCAAAAATCCATTTTTTTCATGTAAAGCAGCATAACAAATCAAAGGTGGTTAGGCTTTCCAATCTTCGAGCTAAGCTTAGGAAAGGTGAAATGGTGACAAGGATAATCCCATAATTGAATGAACACATGGTTTTCCATATTATTGTTACTTGTTAACCCCTCGAGGCCTATTTATTCTATTAAGCCCCATTTAATGTGAAGACGGGGAAGAGGTGGCAGGCATGTTTATGGTTCAATGTTTAGGAGGACAAATGGTTCACGAAGGTGTCAGAAGGGTGTGAGATCCAAGTCATATTTCACCTCCTCTAGCCGAGCTAAAGGTACTCACCCTTGTACGAAAATCAAGTACTTAGATATGGAGGATCATTGGCATGATTCAAATTTTTTTCTTCTTGGTAATGTTCAGTCTCTCCGCAGGCAATTGAGCATTTCCGACAGTAATTATGAAAATCTTAGTTTGCAAGTCGAAAGGAGTTAAGGGTTGAAGAAAGATATAGGGAAATGGAGGATATAAATTTTGAGGTATCACATGTTGAGGGAAATGAGATGAAGCATATTCTAGAGGAAGTTCGAGAGTTGAAAGGAATTTTGGTGGATTAGAGAAATATGTTTCAATGCGTGTGTGATATTTCAAAGGTAGTTTTGGATGAAACAAAGTGAATATAGGTGGATGTTACTGGGATATATTATCATGTTGATGATATTGAAGGTGGACATCGGGTGCAAGTCAGCAAATTTTAAGACATTGGGCATGGCATGCAGGAAATGGAGCGTATGTTGAGTTTGAGGGACCAAGATATGAGTTAGGCTATTGCTGAGTTGAAGCGACATTTCCAAGAGCATAGAATGACTACAAGAAAATGAAACAAGGCAAGGTTTGTTCAGCTAAAGGATGTCCTCTAAGAATTGGAAGCCGACATTAATGGGATGTACAAAAGGAATAGCGGTCCCTCCCATTAAGGCTGAAGACTCTCCCATGGAAGAATTTTCCAGCATCCAGTCAGCGGTAGAAGAAGACCTTTCTCATGAATGAATTTTCTTGCCTCTATTGTTGCTTTATGATATTTGTTTATCTTTATCTATGTGGTAATCTCATTAGAGTCTATACAGTTAGAGGAATTAGAATACGTGATAGAAATTATTGTAATTTTGTGTATCAAACATATCAAATAGGGGATATGGATAGGTTGTTTGTCTCCCATATAGACTTATATTTTGGACTCTCTTTTAACGTCTTGGGGTTGAGTTGTAAATATTTTTAATATATAAATATAATTTCTCGTTCTTACTATTAAAAAATATTAAGATGAAACAATATGGTTTAATCTTTTTCACATGTCCT
Organism: Pseudotsuga menziesii; assembly: GCA_001517045.1. Lineage (NCBI taxonomy): Eukaryota > Viridiplantae > Streptophyta > Pinopsida > Pinales > Pinaceae > Pseudotsuga > Pseudotsuga menziesii. The sequence goes on along the minus strand of LPNX010049088.1, from coordinate 112,933 downwards.
CTGCATAGTGTGAATCAATGAGAAAAGAGGTTAAAGTATATTCAAAATCGACACGCTCTTTATAACCAATTATTTTAAATCCTTCACCAATCTGTTGACTCCAAATTTAGAGATTACGCCTCATATGTTTTTTCTATGCAAATCCAACATATGGTTGCTCAAGAAAATCCATATGAATATGCTTTCGCATATGTTTGCCACAGGAAAATCAACCTAAATCTACCCTGGTATATGGTTACTACAATACAGGAATAGGGGAGATAAAAAATGTTTTAAAGTAGCGAAGAGGACACTTGTAGTTGAACTGATATAGGATATAGAGGGGAGTACGTTATTCTGGGAGTTGGGACAGTGATCAATTGAGAAATGTGGAAACCATTTTATATTTTGTAATTTTTCTGTGTTATAACCTGCATGATTGGATACGAAGAATTAAAAACCATCAGCTGTATATTGGAGTAAACCACCCAGTATTACTTAAGAAATCAATTAAATAGTCACGAGAGAGGAATATAGACCATTGACAAATTGATTGGAATAATCCTTAATTTTATTAATAAAGTTTGGAATAAAACATGTTCAAAATTTAATTATGTGAAAGTGAACCCTTGATCTAGAAGGACCGACGAAGATTATTTGAACTTCAATCAAATCTCACCATCCATTTATAAAAATAAATAAATAAACTTGGAACCCTCACCCCAACCCACCCCACCCCAAACATTGAAATAAATATGCCTTATGGTGTATATTACCTTAATTTTATGTCTTTGTGGAGGAATTTCTTTGTATCTTACTATGTATTGATTTAATTATTGATTTTTACATGTTGCATTATGTACCCATTTCTTTACATCATGGGTTCCTATGGAACATTTTTTATCCATCCACGATCTTTCAACTACTTGATAGGATTGTGCTTGCTAGAGAGTGAGTACCATGTATTTTCAGAAGCATTTTGTTTCTTTTACAAAGTAGCAAGACTCTACTTCTTTGACTCCTTCAAGACTACCATTACGTTCATCAACTTACTTGAATACATATTATGATGGAAGGTAAATATAGCACGTCAAATATATGCGGTCCTTCTTCTCATTAACAAGTCATATCATTTGAAATGACATGTTATGCAGAGCTAACTCCACAACAGGATGATGAGCATTTCTTTCTTCCATCATGGTATATCCTGAATCTACAATTGGAGTTTGCCATGATGAGATTTAGTGCCTGATGTCTTTAGAGATATAACATTTATAGAGATATTCCATTCTTCTCGATGGAAGCGCTTGATGATTTCCACCCAGACTACGAATTGAGCAATCTTTTCCTCAATTTTCTTTTATTTCCATATCTCCACATTGCACATATGTTATTTCAAAGAGTAACAAATCAACATCCTTAGGCCGAACCAAGCCTTCAGCTTTGTGAAATGCAATCATGTGCAGTATACAACATAAAACCTCTCTAATTTGAAAATACTTTGAATCAATATTAATTAATATTATTTTATAATTACTAATTATTGAGGCGATCCTTGGGAATTAATATTCCAAATCTAGTTTAACTATGATCAATAGTATTGATTCAAGCAAATAATCACCTTTAACTATAAGCATCCTTCTCATAGTAAGTCCCATTGTTTTCTTCTAATGTGGATGATTGTCACTCTAGCCTATTTGTCTTCCCTTGGTCTACCACATTCAAGAACTCAAGCAAGTCAACATCTCTAAAACCACCATCCCTAATTGTTGTTGTTATTATTATTATTATTATCTTCTAATCGATAAACGTTGACCATAATTTTTAGTTTTTAACTTAAAATAATATTTTAACATTTGCAAAATTCAACTTTATAATTTATTTATTGTATTTTTAATATTTATTAAAAGTCATTTATTTAATATTTTATTGGTTCAACTCTTATTTTGAAATCATTTTAATATTTATTAAAATTCATTTATTTAATATTTTATTGGTTCAACTCTTATGTTCAAATCATTACCATGGATTAAAAATGACAATTTAATTTATTACATTGTACGTTGAAAATAACAATTTATTTTTTCATTTAGTACATAATAGCATCAATCTAACATGTGCCCAAAAATAATGTCAGCTTAATCAGATCTAACACATGTTGCATTTGTAATGTTTAGTAATGTTTTTGTTTATATTATATATTAAACATAATTTTATATAAACAAAAAATTATTTTCAAACTTTTAAAATTTTAAATTTTAAATTTTCCATTGGTTGAAGTGTTTGAATGGACCATTTTTATGTGGTTTGAATTAGATTTTTCAAACAACCAACCTATATCCAAATCCTAGGCTCTAGCAAGCGCCAAGAGGGATCAATCTCTCGAGGTACAAACCTCTCTTGACAACTTTGTTTTTAGTGCAATACCTTAGGAGAGGTTTTCACCTCAAGAGATTGATCCCTCTTGGCCCTTGATAGATCCTAGGATTTGGATCTAGGCTAATTCCAACTGTGGGTAGTGACATGAAACTTGACTTTTATCAGCATTATTTAATTTTATATCGTTATTGTAAAGAACAAATTAAGTTGTAAAGAAAGAGACAACTATATTGTAAACAAATTAATTTATATTTTAAGGAGAAAGTTAACTATTAAGGAAAAAGTTACACATACTCAATATAATCATCAATTAATCTAATAACAAAGAAACAATTGCATTACAAGGAATAAGTAAAATTGGAAAGAATAAGTATCACATATACAATCAATAGATAGTTTAGATTGTGATCAATCTCAATCTATCTTCTTCATATTTTCTTGTTTTACACCATCTAGTTTTGACATCTTTTCATATTGACCATATGAAAAGGGAGGTTGAAATTGTAGGCCCGACAATTCTTTAAATTGAGATATTGTTGTAAATGTCATACCTTTTCTTTCTTGTTTTCCAATATTAATTGTAGCCCTCTCCAATGTCAATCCTTGTGACTTATGGATTGTTAAGCCCCAAGAAAGTTTCAATGGAAGTTGTTTTTTACTACCTCTTTTGATAGGTGTAATAGGAACAACTTGAGGGAATTATTCATCCCACGAAACCCCCAAATAATTATCAAATCTCACTAAAACATTTGTGGGTGGTTCTGGAGGTGAACTTCCAGGGTTATATGCAATTTGTTGTATAACTTCGAGAGCACCATTTACAATTCCTGCATTTGTCCATGAGTTCGATGTGAGAATTACCCTTGATCCAAATTCTATAAGTAATTCAAGGTCCAAGTCATATTCATCTCTTTCCATAGAATAATTTCTTCTTATTGATGTAGAAATACTGGTTTCATCAGTACAATTCAGGTTTCTTATGCAACGCTTGTTATAATTGTGTACATCATCATTTGTCGCAAACAAATGTAATGCCTTATTAAATGACTATTTTTTTGAAGCATCCAAGGAACCATATGTGTGAGTCATAATTAGTTTCCAATCTTTTAATATTGGAATTACATCTATGATATTCATTAACAAATACAGAATTTTTTTTTATCATTATTTTGTCCATCTTGTCGAAACACAGTATCGAGGGTCACAACTGTCGTAAATGAGTTCCACAATTCCTTTACAATACCTTAATATGCATATACATGTTTATCCATGACAGATGGAAAATGTCTGAAATCACCAACCAATATAATTGACCTTCCACCAAAAGTAATATTAGCATTTTCTAGGAAGGCTTGGTGAAGTCTAGAATCAATTTTGATCAAAATATTTATTCCAATAAAACTCATCTCATTTATCAAAATATATTTCACATGCTTCATCTCTTCTTGTAATATAATTAATTGTGGTCCTTGTAGATGAGTTATATCTTTGATCGATATATGAAGTGGAGAGTGAATTGTTGTTGTAGATATGTTGAAAGATGCAACCCCTGTAGGATCTAAAAGAAGCAACAGACTTTTCCCGCGGAGAGATGCACTATAGAGGGTACTTTTAATAGCTCCAATCAAATAGGACTTTATTGTACCTGCAGTTCCTTGAATTATCATGCGTAGTGGATCAACCCCTGATTTATAATGGTCAAGGATAACATCAAATGCTCTTATTTGCTTTACCCCCAAGATTTGAATAGAAAAAGACTTTGGTTGTTGATTATCAAGATTGGATATTGAATTTCTCTTTTGAGAGATGAAATCAATTGCATGACTAGAAGTGTCTTCATCCATAAAATTAGTGCTCCATACATGCAAACGATCACGATCTCTAAGTCCAAGCATCTCAAACTCATTGTAATTTATAAATTGAATTTTATATAACCCATAGATGATCTCCCATTCATGTTGCCTAGAATATTTTTGTGGATTTTCATGTGCTTCTTCTTCATCGAATTCCATTCATTCAATTGGAGGCAACGAATTACGATCAACATTCCAAGGCCTATATTAAAAATTTTCCCAATTCTGTATTATTTCATTTGATGTGTGTCCTATATCTATTTTAAAGTCATGAAATTTCTTGTACAAAACCAAAATTCTACAAATTTCTCATCGTCTCGACCAGGAACAAAGTTAATCAAAGAAATACATGTACCATTTCCGCATCCCTTCGTGGTAATCATTTTTCTCCACACTGACGTTTGTCATAGAACCAAGATTTTGCAACATCTATCAATGCAATGTGCTCCATATCCACAGGTCTCTTAGTATATGCATCAAAAAGAGAATTATCATTGTCTTCATTATAAGTATCAACCTATAGTTGTTTGAAAACCTTCATACCAACATTGAGAATGATAAATCAATGACTACATTCTAAAAGAGGAAGCTCCAGAAGAAAATGACATGTTTCTTGTGCACCTATGTCCCTGTCAATGATGGTTTCACACAACAAATTTTTATATGCACGTGATGTCGCTTCATTCGGATTTCGGATTGAAGAGAAATGCATTAACATGTCGTGGAATGTTTCTGATCTCTTTTCATATTTAGTAGCATATTTTCTGTGTAATTAATAACCACGTGCTTCGAAAGTATGGGCTTCCAATCTATATTATCCCTCCACATCATCAATGTTTCGTGATTATGTGTATTCACTCGGTCATTATTTCACATGGTTTCATACTTATTTTCTCTGTTTTCATCAATTTAAAGTTTCGAATGGTCGCATAGCTCCCATGGAACCTTATAGCGACATATCATTCTTCTTCCCTTCTTTCAAAAACATGTTTTTTCACTACAAGTAATGTGATGCTTCACACAATTAAGAAGTTATTCATAATCACTCATCGAATTACTAGATTGAAAAATTTGTTATGTGTCCTTTACATAAGGATGATCATCAACATTACGTCTAACTTGAATATTTCTTTGATGTCGATTACATGGATTAATTGCATGCACACATCTGTCAAAATATTTCTTTGTAGATCTAACTTCTGTAGGATCATCTCAATTCAAAGTTTCCATATTAGGAGCATCTTTTAACCATATAAACCCATGGACATGAGGAGATCCATAATGTTTCCATTTGTAGAGACTCCAATAATCTGTTGCATGATGAAACTATTTGAAATATTCTTCTCGAAATAATGTGTGTCTCAAGTGAATATAATGTGCAACAATATGAGGATTATCAATTACATTTTGATGTCTCCTTTTTCTCGCTTCTCTTGGATCTGTTGGACTTGTGCTTGGCATTAATTTATGCAAACCAGTCCATTGCATATCTGTCCCACTTAGTGTGAAGAATATTTCCGGACAACCAATTTATTGAATCAAGTCAGATAGCTCAGCATGAGACTTGATACAATATGAATGTGTACCTCTTATACAGTTCCAAATCTCATTAATTTTTCTCCCAATCTTGAATCTGGAAGATTTGGTAAACGTTGTCATAAATCTTGCATTGTTATCGGTAGATAAGTCATTTTTTTTTACAAACACTGTAGACGATGCTTGAGCACAATTTCTCATTATGATATTAAGTAAGAAATATTTGAAGTGATGATGCTTTCCAAATTTGTTATCACGATATATAAGAAGATGTTTTGCGTACTCATGTATATATACATGTCACATTCGTGGTTGCAACCAATCTACCTCACCTTTAGGGAACAATGTTGTAAATGCCATATCAAATAATCCCACGGTGTTCTACTCGTTAATCGAAAATGAACTAATTCCATGTCAATTTATCGCATTAGTTGATTCATCATTTCTGTTATTTTTCTATAAATCATGATTATTTTCCCATGTCGGAATCATATCAATATCCCATGATGCATTTGGAATCCTAGCTTCAAAAGAAGAAGTTTCTAAACCATCTAACATCTCATCAATCACTGGTATCCCTTCCAACATTGAAAATTTTGTGTATCCCTTCCAACAACAGTCATATGTGAGAAATCTATTGCATTTTTAGGTAACTCTTCAATTGCATTGTAATCAACTCGAACATCCCAATAATATGGATCATTCTGAATATTATATGGTAATGCATATATGACTCTTTTTTTACTTACAGTGAAATCATAACTTGATCAGTGTCATCCTTTTTTCCACACAACGATCATTAAGTCTAAGTTGTTGATGTATCGTAGAAATGTCTTTGCAACATCTTTAACCTCTTGTGGAAAATTGATGGTGTGTCCTCGATATTATATTGTCCACCTATTGAATGCATAACTTGCAAAATTGGACTTCCATGTGCTATCAACATCTCTTCAACTTGTGTGAGAACTCCAAGTACATAAGGTTGTGTTCCTAGATCCATGTGGTTCCCAGCTGAGAATCTGTTATTAGTTCCCTCTCTTCTACATCGAATACACATTGGACCTATATTTGTTTTAAATACTTGTATCCCAGCATATTACTCTTGGCATACATGACACATTTGAAATTCTACTAATCGATCTATTTGGTGACGAACTCTCTGATGTCTAATTTCCATTTCTTCAAATGGTATGGATACATTATCCACAGTTTGAATCTCCTCATCTCGGACCATGTTAGTAGTTCTAACTTCTTTAATTTAAACTTCCTCAACATTCCCTACATCATTTTTCTCAGTAAGAATTACATGTTGAGCTCTTGTGTAGATTTCTTGCAAAGTTCTTATTTTCGTGGGATTTTCTTCATCATTAGGTTTTGCATTTGTTAATACATGTATATTGGTTGAATATTCCATTCTTTGTCGTTCTAAATTTTGTGTACCTTGCATACGTTTTTCTTCAGTAGTCATGTGTTGCGACATTCTTTGTCGATATTCTCTTTATTGTTCGGCTCTTTTTTTCCTTTTTCTTCTTGTTTTTCTATTGTCATTTCTTTCAACTTTCTTTCACGATATTCTCTTAGTCGTTATGCCTCTTGTTTTATTTGTTCATCATGTTCTTTTGATGTCAATCCATTCGAATTTCTTTGTCTATCTACTTCATTTTTATTTCTTCTAATTTATTTCTGTTGATCTGCCATTTCTTCTAACCTTTCTCTTCCTTGCCTGTCATTTTCTCGTTCTTGTCTCCTAACATCTTCAACGTGTTGATCTTCCATTTTTTGTTGATACTCTATAAAATCACTGAAATCAATGCAAAATAATTAATTTTGTCATTTACATCTTTTACATGTAAATGATATATGTGATTAATATATAATTTAATCAAGAAAACTGAAAACAATGCAAGAACACTAAACACAATGCAAGAACACTGAAAATAATGCAACCTACACTATAAGAAATTATTGAACAACAAATTGTAATTGACATGTAAATCATTAATTTTTTTCATTTTAACTAACACGTAATCACGTTGTATAACCATTATGGATTTCCTTGAATACATCCATTATTGTCTAATAACATGGCAACATAACATTAATTTTTTTTTCGATGTATAACAAATTGTAATTATGGAAAACCAAAAAAAACAAAAAAAATGGTTGTATGGGTAGTAATAAGAAAATATTTTTATGTTCAAAACATGAAACATATGGTAGTTTGATATGGGGGAGATTACTATTGGATTATACCATTTAAAATTAAATAATCCAATAAATAAATAAAAATTGATATGAAAAAATAAAAATATATATAGTTTTTTTAAATATAGTGATGTATGAAGTAATATTCTTTTCACTTAGATTTATTATGCTTAACTTTGATGTTGTTTCACTGTTAGTTGTGGCTAATCTAAATTCTAAGGAGTGGACTAAGCTTAATAAAAATTAACAAAAAAAGGGCAAGTTTGAGGATTGTCTCTTTCCCTTATTTGATATGTCTTTTTTCAGTCTATATGCAGCTCGCTTTAGCTCTGTTTTCTTATTTTCTGAATATATGATGCATTATGTAATTTTATTTTTTTAAATAATTTTTTTTTTTGGAAAAAAAGTATTTTGTTTTTTTATTATGTAAACAAAGTTTAATTGACGGTGGTTTGCAAGAAACCATGGACTACCTTGAGTGTTGAAAATATATAAATATTTGATTATACCATCAGTTTAATTGATGGTGGTTTGCGAGAAACCATGGGCTTCCTTGGGTGTTGAAAATATATAAATATTTGATTAGACATTAGTTTAATTTATGGTGGTTTGCGAGAAACCATGGTCTACCTTGGGTGTTGAAAATATATAAATATTTGATTATACCATTAGTTTAATTGATGGTGGTTTGTGAGAAACTATAGGCTTCCTTGGGTGTTGAAAATATATAAATGCAAATTCAAATCCTCGTTAAAAGCATATTTTATATTTTCATCCAAAGGCACATATATTAATTCTTCTAAAGGAGACTTTCCCTCATGGCAACGACCACTACTGGCTTTAAGCAATTAAACAATCCAAAGCCTCCTGGCAAGGACTTCCCATTACTAGTGCCAATGGCTCACTGGCTATGAGTGGAAATTACCTCCTTCAAGCCAGGTAAGCTCAAAGTCAAATCCTCATTAATATTCGGACAATATAATAATTATAGTTTATTTATTTTTCATATAATTCAGGTATGAATTTACATTGGGCTTCGGAAGATGCCCAACCACAAATCGCAAGTTCAAGTATGCCTTTTTAATTTAACCCTAATGCTCAACGTTATTCGATTTAAGTCTATGCCTGTGTCTTTGGGATTTAAATCTAAGTCCGTGTTTTTGGCATGTTAAATGTAAGCTTGCATTTTCGGCATGGGACGTCCTCCAAGGAGAGGGACAACACATGCAGAATTCTAAACATTTTTAATATGGGTAGTAATTTTTTTTATTATATTTTTTTTAAATCGTAAAACACTGGTTCATTCTTCCCCTATGGAAACACCGTGATTTTTTGCCAATTCGACTTGATTTAACCATGCTCCTTTGTCCACATATATTAACCAACCAAACACTTATTATCGTGATTCTCATAGCTTTCATATATATGTGATTTATTATCTGCAAATAATTGACCTGGAGATTAACATCGAGTTACCAGTTATGAATGGGAGTCAAGGATAAGCGCCACTGTACTCTTGGCGCACTGCCAATTGTATCTAAGATGCCCTCTGATTTTGATACAATTTCACAGCTGGAAGTAATGCAACTATGTAGAGAGGTAAATACCAGTTAACTATCAGTTGTGTGGGTGGGTTGGTGGATGAATTTAGTATGATTTGAACTTTGAAGATCATGTAAAATTTTAAAAAAAAAATGGGAGGCTAAACACAAAATTAAACAATCACGGGATGTTAAACACCATTTTCAACTAAATGCAAAAGAATAGACCGTAAGTGGCCAAATATTGAATTTCATGCATGAACAGTTTTATCCGATGTTAGAAGTTTTATCCGATGAAAGAATTTTTGGCAGAATTTTTATAGGATGGTCGAAATGTTTCAGAATCTAGAATCTGTCTCAAATGTAGATTTGATTTGCTTTTTAATGTTGATGATATATTTGTTTTATTTATACAAAGGATAAGAGATTTAGAATGGAAACGACATGACTTTTAATTTTAATTTTGTGCAGGCGGACGTGTGATTTTAATTTTGTGTAGGCCGACATGTTGGGTATAGAATTTATTATTCTTTTATTAAAGCATCACATACAAACGTGACAATATCCACCCCCCATACTGGGCTGGAGAGCACCTCTCGATGCAAAAATAAAATTTATTTCAAAATAATAAATTTCAAAAATAGTTTATGATGCAAGGAACTGTTTTCATTTTCATTAATTTGAGAGGATGATTGTCAAATCAAAAAGTAATTTTAAAAACTAAACAAAAAAACCGGAAAAAAAAAAATAAAGGCATGTATGTGTTGATTGTTTTCACGTCTATTGTATTTAAAGAGAGACAATAATTGCACTGCATTCCTATGCATGGCACCATTAATATGCATGAGAACATTGATTTGGTGTTGAGAATGGTTGATTATGAAATCTCGAGTGTTGATCTTCAAATCTAGAGTGAGTTGGAGATATCATAGTGAGTTGGAGATAATGGTACTATAGCATTTACCCCAAATTATTTTAAACCTGTAGAAAAAACCACAATATTTTGGAAACCTCTAGAAAATATTCTAGATTGGTTATGAAAATGAAATTCATGGAGACCTTTTGGAAACCTTCGGAATCAAACTATATTTCATGTAGCTTACTATTCAGATACTTTGTGTATCTTACTAGATAGAGCCCTAACTTTGATCTCTTAGGGCCTCATCATGTCATGAACATCATTTGGTAAAAGCATTCACATGAACAACCACAATATCCCTGCAATTGTGTTCACTAATTTATCCGTTAAAGGATTCTTAGAAAATGTTGATAGTTAATCTACATGTTATTCATTAATTTTGTTTCTTCAAATTAAGGTGCAATTCCAATAACAAGAAAAGCATAGTGGCTAGTTTAGTGCATGGTGTGAGAATCCAAGGATGCGACCCACAAGCTTGCAAGTGGTGTCAAGATGCTTTAACCGAGAAGTAGTTGATTTTCATCAACTCCAAGCTCCTTCATCCTTTGGTAGATGGTAACTGAGGGTGGCTCTATCTTTTTAAACTATGGCTTCTATACAATTTTCATACTAATGGGTGCAAGGAGCATGTAGTCGGATCCCACATGGCTGGGAGGAATACATTGTGCCCATTTACTCCATTCCCAATTTAGCTCTCCTCTATAATTTTTCCAACCAGAAGAAGATTATTTTTCAACAAGATAATTTCCCTATCCAGAACTTATTGAGAGAATACCTCTTGTCCAAATTATGCCTTCATAACCTTGTATTTTCCATGGTGATGGCCTTATTGGAGCCACCATTGTATCTCTCAATTGTTTTCCACCAACCATATTTATATGGCTATGTGACCTTGTTGACTTCCAAGGACTGCATAGAATCCTCCACAATGGAATATTGATAAAGGTTGAGTCCACCATACCAAACCACATGGACATTCATAATGGGTCTGGTTGTGAGAAAGGGACCATGGTGATAAGTCAACATAGAAGTTGTTGTTCCACCAATACCAATGAACACAGATCAATCAGAAGTATTATACATACAATAAACTTACACCCAACCATTCCCAAGTTTTTATAATATACTATTCTAAGACTAAAAGTTGTTGTAGGACTGTAAAACAAGAAACGTTTGACCATTTATATGGGGATTCTAGTCCCTGGACCTTTTCTACACTTAGTAGTTGTGTGGGAAGAATGGTTTGCAAACCAATTTATATAGTGAGGAATATGATTGACTAACTTGAGAAAGTTTACTTAAAATAAATAAAACAATTACGTCAAAAAAATTTACAGACCTAGTGGTAAGTGAAAATTGATCAGCCCTCATGAAGCCATTGAACCTATTGTCAACTACTATTTCCTGCAAAGCTTAGAATTTAGAGGCTTTCCAATATGTGTTAGTTTTTCTAATCTAACTGAAATTGATTAAGAGCTTTATCTGAAAGAATAACAAGCACAACAAGATGCATAAGATAGAGCAGATACATAAGACAAAGATTTTCCTCGAGCAAACCATAAAGTAGAAAACCCCACAAACTTCCTCAGAATAGTTTTTTCAATAATACAATATCACGAGATAGAAAAACCCAAGTATAATATGTCTTATGCAACTCTCTCTCTCTCCTCCTTGATCGTATCTCTCTCCTCGTGTGAAATTAAGTGAGTGTGTGTGTGCATAAATGAGGGAGGGTGCCTCCCTATTTGTACCGTTCAAGTGACTGACCTTACAACTTGACTGGGACGACTTGTTACTCTAACTAGGCTATCTTTTCCTATAGGGGTCTAAAAATACATTTTATTATATATGACTTGGGGACTATTGCCTTGACTTACAATGGAGGTTTTACCTTAATGATCATAGACAATAATGACATCCTGAAAGGAGGGAAACACGTCTCCAATGGGGGTACAACAATATACAATAATAATATCATAATATCTTTCGAAGTTACAATTACAACAACACTCCCTCTTAACTAGGAGTGTATTCTCTTGCCACATTCATCAATACATTTAGTCACGTCGTCATTGTTGAATCATCATCATCATTGTTGTCTTATTTCTCATCTTCTCGATCATTGAATAGTGACATTTGTATGTCTATCTGTCATAAGAAGTTTCTATAAATCCAACCCTATTTCATGTTGGGTATAGGCCTATCCCTCATCTAGTTTTTCATCACGTGTGTAGGTACAACCCAGGACCATTCATTACATTTCCATTGCAAACACCTGAGTCTCCTACCGTCATCTCATTGAATCCAATTCATCTCGTTGGATCAGAATCATCTCCTCATCATACATAGAGCACAGTCCATATTCATATCATCGACCACCTATGTTCTACCAACATAGTAGCACACCAGGACTCATTACGTCACCAAGACAACCTATGTCTACCACCATACGAGAATCTCCTAGGAGCACACCAAGTGAATTGTGTCTCTCCACGGTCAACCTACATTCTACAAACATAGGAGCACATCAATAATTATTTACGTCACCAAGACAATCTGTGTCTACCATTATGCGAGAATTTCCCAAGCGCACACCAAGTGCCTTGTGACCTCTCATCATCTTCAACATGGGACCACATAAGGACATATTACATCCAAGTACAACCTGTGTACCACACCAAGACTCATTACATCCAAGGACAACCTCAAGGACTCATTACATCTAAGAAAAATCTCATACCACGCCAGGACTGATTACATCCAAAGATGAACTTCCAAGACTCATTACATCTAAGGAAAACCTATGTACCACGCTAGGACTAATTACATCCAAATATGACCTGACAGGATTGATTATGTCACGAGACAACCTATGTACTACACCGGGACTGATTACATCCGAGGACGACCTGTATACCTTCCCATGTGAGATATCCTACTCATGCATATACGTCTTCCATTCTTCTCGTCACCTCTAGAATTAGATCACGCAAATATTGATTACATCACTAAGACAAACTGTGCCTATAACCATGCAAGAACTCATCACTCCCTCTTTCTAGGGACCTTGATCTGGAGAACACTAAGTCTCTCTCTAAAGTATTCAAACTTCACTCTAGATAGAAGCTTGGTCAATACATCCACTATATGCACTTATGTCACCATGTACTGGAGCTTCGTTGCACTTCTCTACACCATATCCCAGATATAGTCATACTTGATCTCTATCTACTTCAACTTGTCATGGAACACCATATTCTCTGACAAATTCACACAACTTTGGTTGTCACAAAAGATAGAAGTTTCCTCTAAATCGAGATCAAACAAATCAAACAGTAGGTTCTGAATCCATACTTCCTCACAACTATCTGACTAAGCTGCAGCATATTCAACTTCGACTGTACTCAGGGCCACTCAAGATTGCTTCCTACTAAACCAGGAGATCATACTGGATCCCAAACTGAAGTAGAATCCCAAAGTGCTCTTCCTATCAATGGTGCTTCCTGCCCAATCTGAATCAGCATAACCATGCAGGTTAATATTTTGATTCACATAATACTTGGTCCCATAATCAATTGTACCCTTTAGGTACCTAAATACATGCTTTGTAGCTACCGGGTGAACATGTCCCGAATCTTTCAAGAACTAGCTCAGGGTGTTCATAGCAAAGCATATGTCGGGTGTCATATTCATTAGGTACAACAATGAACCAACCATTTGATGATATATCATGGCATCAACTGTCTCTGATGAAGCATCACATGGTAGCTTCAAGTTCGATGCCATATGTGTGGCTATCGCCTTGCAGTCCAATGTTCCGAATCTTTTCAAAATCTCCACTGCATACTTTCCTTGACCAAGGAATATTCAATCTGTACTCTACCACACCTCCATGCCTAATAAATGGTGCATCATCTCCATGTATTTCATCTCAAACTCGGTGTCAATATTTCTCTTTGCATCTACAATGACTTCATCCTCTCCTGTCAGAAATAGGTCATCAACATATAGCAGGAGAATCCCTGGTCTTCCAGATTCAGCCTTGAAGTAAAAGTTGGAATCTATTTTTCTCTTGGTAAATCCTAATCTCATTAGGAATATTTCCATCATGTCGTACCATGTTCTGGGTTCTTGTTTCAATCCATGCAAGGATTTATTCAATTTTCACACATGTGTATGCCTGTCATGTGTCTCAAATCCTAGTGGTTTCTCCACATACACTTCCTCTTCGACTACACCATTCAAGAATGTTGTATTGACATCCATATGTTGTACCTTCCATTTCATTATTGCAGCCAATGAAAGTATAGATATGATGGAAGTGTATCTCGCTATGGGTGCAAATGTCTCCTCATGGTCTATGGCTTCTTTCTAGGAGAAGACACATGCCACGAACCTTGCCTTGTGTTTTCAATGCTACCATCCATAGCATTCTTGATCATGTAGATCCACTTTGAACTCACAACACACTTCCCTTTTTGTCTCAAAACTATCTCCCAGACAGCATTCTTCATAATCAACTTGTACTCCTCGATCATGGAATCCTTCCATTCTTTATTTTATGCATCCTCTTCATAGTTGGAAGGTTCTTTGTCAATGATTTCACATAGCAGGGCCACATAGTTGTTGTATGGTTTGGGTTTCTTCCTTTCTCTATGTATCCCATCTAGAGTGCCATATCTTTCTACATCTTTTAGTAGCTCCTATGCCCATGTTGGTTTTCTCATGCTGGAGTTGTTCTCATGAAGTGGTTCTACAAGCTCTTGTGGTTCTGCCATGTCGTGATATTCATGGTCTTCTGGAATCGTTTCTTCTAGTGTCGTGTCTCTGATTCTTTTTGCTTTAGGTTCTTTGGCTTCTACAATTGGTAGTTTCTTGGATCTAGAGTATGTTGACTCTTCGTCGAATGTTATGTCTCTTATAATTTTTATATTCTTAAATCCTAGGAAGTATATTTGGTAGGCCTTTGAAGTGTCAACATATCCTACGAATATCCCCTTCCTCCCTGAAGGATCGAGCTTGATCCTCTTTTCCTTTGGGATGTGTATGTACACTGGGAAGCCAAATATTCTGAGATGGATGACTTTTGGTTTCTCTCCTGAGTAATCCTCTTCAATAGTGTTGTTATCAAGTACTCGATGAGGAGTATGATTTTGTACATACACAATTGTCCTTGTTGCTTCTTCCCAAAGGTGTATCAAAATATCTTGATTATGTAGCATTGCCTTCGCTGGTTCCATTATGGTTATGTTATTTCGTTATACAATTCCATTCTATTGAGGATTTTATGGAGTGCTCAAATCCCTCTTAATCCCAGATTCTCTGTAGATTTCCTTGAATTATTCTAAGGTGAAATCTCCACCATTAGCTGACTGCAGAGTATTGATGTTCCTTTCAGTGTGGTTCTCGACCAAGGCTTTGAATTCCTTGAACTTGTTGAATACTTCATTTTTTCATTTCAAGAAATATATCCAGGTCTTACATGAGAAATAATATATAAATGAAACATAGTATACATACTGTCTTAGTGAGTTGGATGACATGGGCCCACAGACATCTGAGTGGATTATCTCCAGTATTCATTTTTCTTTTATCTCACTACTGGTAAATGTATTCTTTATGTTCTTTCCTTGCACACATCCCTTGTTGATTCATGCATGCTCTGGATTTTTGGAAGTCCTAAAACTACTTTGATTGCAATCTGTAATGCTCTATAGTGCACATGTGAAATCCTTATGTGCCATAGTTCATTTGGTTCTACAGATTCATGAACCAAATCTTGTTCAATTTTTCCCTTCAACTTGTACAAGCCTCCCTCTTACTCTCCAATCACTGTTGCGTCATCTATTGTATTTCCTTTTTCCCACATTAGGAATTGGCCATCAACGAATGCAACTCTTATTCCCTTTGCATCTAGTGCAGATATGGAGAGAATATTATTCTTCAATCCTAATACATGTAGCGCATATTTCATCTTCAAATATTTCTCGGTGTCTAGCTTGTAGGAAGCTTATCCACTTCCATATATGGGGTATTGATAGTCATCCCCAAATTTCAACTTGTAAGGTGACTCATGCTCATACATGTTTACAAATGATTCTTCATATCTTGTCATACGTTTGGATACCCCACTATATACAAGCCAATCATTTCTTCCATGTGAGTTAGTGCACGTGAGTGTTGAGATAAGAGCATATCCTTTATCACTTGAAGAAACAATTTCTTCTTTGAGTCTCTTTATTTTTGGTTCATCTTCTTCAATGGTGTGAGCATGGTGTCTCTTCTTATTTGACTTCTTGTTGAAGGATCCTTTGTTTCCATGACAATATCTGGAGTAATGTCCCTTATCATCATAATTATAGCATCGAATGTTGGAAGGATCTCTTCTAAATTTATTTTTTCTTTTGTGATGATGGTCCTCCCTTTTTGTTGTGATGGTGATCCTCCTTCTTTCTATGATATCTTCTAGTGTGAATTGTGGGATCTTGATATTCAGTTGCTCCCATCTTTTCTTCTCTTGTTATGAGTAAAGCTTCTTCTTATGTGCATTCTTCCCAAATTCTGTTGAAGCTAATAAACCTTCTTCTTGCACATATTCCTTGAATGAATGAATCTTGTGATCTAGGGAGACCATTCAAGGTGGTCATAACAATATCTCCTTCTTCCACATTTCCTTCGACTGCTTCAAGTTGTTCCTTGATTTAAGCAACCCTTGTGAAGTAGGATGGCATGGCGTATGAGTTTTGTATCTTCACATTCTTCAGCTAGTTTCTTAGTTGCATTTTCTAGTTGATGTTCTTTCTTTCGAAAATATGTGTCAAAGCATCGAACACTTCCTTCGGTGTCTTCAATGATGAAACATGGGGGATGAGATGATCCTTAATAGAATCTAAAATTATTCTCTTGGCCTTAATCATCTTCTTCTTATGGATGGCCTTAGAATTATCTCCCTCTAGTTCTGGAACTTCCTTGCTGATATACCGATCCAAATCATTCCCTTCAAGGATTAAGGAGATCATGTACTTCCATGCTCGAAATTTGTCAACTCCCCAAAGATTGTCCTCAAGGTGAGTGTGATGAGTCATTTTCAAATGAGAACATCAAATGGAAATATCAGAGATATATATATTACCAATTTGAGGTGTCCTACCTGGTTCTAGAGATAGGTGTCCTAGGGTTTTATCATAGAGACCCTAATTTTCCAAACTTAGATTTTTGGAATTTTGTTTGGATAGAAAGATGCGCCTCCTGGAGGTGATTTGTTCAGTAAGGTCCTTTTCTGAAAGCTGAGGTGGGAAGCCTCCGAAACTTTATGCCCTAGTTCTTCCTGGAACTAGTGTTTAGGTTAAAAATGAAACTTCTTCAAATATGATTATGTTTCCACCAAAATATGTGCCCTTCTAGGGCGATTTATCCTAGCACTATTTTCATTATGCTCTGTGGAGAGAAGACCTTGAACTAGGAATCCCTAGTTTCCACTGTTGTACAGTTCCTTATTTCAGAGAGGCTCTAACACCATGTTAGTTTTATAATCTAATTCAAATTGAGTAGTATATTTATCTGAAAGAATAACAAGCACAACAATATGCACAAGATAGAGCATATACACAAGACACAAAGATTTTCCTCAAGGAAAACATAATGGATAAAACCCCACAAACTTCCTTGAAATAGTTCCATCACTAAGAAAATATCACAAGATAGAAAAACCAAAGTATAAGATGTCTTCTGCAACTCTCTCTCTCCTCATGCAAACTTGAGTGAGTGAGTGAGTGTAGAAATGAGGGAGGGTGCCTCTCTATTTATACTCTTCAAGTGACTGACCTTACAACTTGACTGGGCTGACTTGTTACCATAACTGGGTGAAATTCTCCTAAAGGAACCTAAAACACTAGTATATGTGCATATTTTTCCCACGACAAATCTTTGTTATTGCAACACTTTTGTGTCTCAATAGCGACAATCACGACCACATATTTTCATGGAAACATTTTCGTCGCTATAGCCACATGTTGAATTATTGATCGCTATGGAGACAGGAAATAGATGCCACTTGGCGTATGTGGATGATTCTTACAAATTAATTTCCATCACTATAGCGATCGACAATCATTCCTAGAGCAACAACTCTTCATGCACATACCAACGAAGATGTTATATAAGCAACGGTTAAGTGTCGCTATAGAGACAAAACACCATGCACATACCGACAAAGATGCTATACAAGTGGTGGTTAGGTGTCTCTATAGCAATGGAACACCATGCACATACCGACAATAATTCTATACAAACGATGGTTGGGTGTCTTTATAGTAACAGAACACTATGCACATACCAATGAATATGTTATACAAGTGACGGTTTTTCGTCGCTATAGTGATAGATTATCATTGTTGGGATAATGAATTACCAAGTCCTTTGCATCATTATAGTGACACTTTCCGAGTATTTACAAAACTAATACACCACCATAAGCGGCATCTAATATAAAAATTGGAATTTTGATGAACTCTACCAAGAGTCAACATGAGCTGATATAACCAATGTCATATCCAAATTCTTGGCAATGAGGATCAAAATTTTCTTGTCTAATGTCATCTCAACCAAGCAGTTTTTTTTCTTGAAGGAAGATTCATACATAAAATAGTTGGAATAGTGCAAGAGGTACTACACTCCATTAAGAGAAAGAAGCAATCTACCATTGTAATGAAGAACAACATCTCTAAATCTTATGATCACACTTTTTGGATTTATTTAAGGTTACTTTTAGCTAACATTAGTTTCGATATGATCCAATATGTCTCCTTCATCGTGTTAATCAATTGGTCAACGTCCTCCTTCTTTATATCTTGTAGGGGCTCTATCAATGTTTCCCACTTGCCCCTTGTCTCTTCGTATTGGTCACAAAATACCTTAGTCAGTCCATTTCTGCATCAAAAAGAGATGGGAACATTATCAACATTCAAGAGGGAGGCTTAGAATATATTTGTCATATTTTTTTCAAGGACGATGTCTTACTATTTTCTCATGGTTTTAAGTTAGCAAAAGAATTTAGTGATATCCTAATCCTTTATTATAGTGCATCCGGGATGAAAAGTAACCTATACAAATCCTCTGTGAGTTTCATCGGATTATGCAAGGAGTTGACCGTGAGACTTTAAAGATTGTTCTCCTTTCAAAGTGAAGATCTAGGCTTAGGACTGGAGTACCTTTCCTTCATTCTAAATCCACTAGGTTGCAGTACTCAAGATTGGAACTGGATTATTAGTACAATTGAATGTCGCATTCATTTCTAGTACCTTTGGTGGATATATTTGGGAGTTCATTTAAAACTTGTCATAGTTATTCTTGAGGAAATTCCCAATTATTATCTCCTTTTAGTACACTAACCAAAAGGAGTGTTGAACAAGATTTGTTGATTATGTTGTCATTTTTTATGGAAAGGCAATCAAGATAAAATAATCTTTCCTTTAGCCCGGTGGTAGTTACTAACAGGCCTAAGGAATCTATTGGATGGGATTAAATGATCTAACTATATTCAACAAATCCTTAGTGTCCAAGATCATTTGGAACCTCATCTCAAAACGCAACATGTGGCAAAGGGTGTTAATACAAAAATATATCACCTCACTATCAATCATAGACTAGATTTGAATTCCTATTAAAAGGACCAAGAAGAAATAACTCATGAAACCATAAGAGTTGCAAAGAAAACAATTGACATGGTAGAAATGAAAAAGAGATCCAAACTGAAAATCTATCACTACAGTACAATAAAATTATGTAATTTGTGTGGAAAAGAAAAACCATACCTCAATATCCTTCATGTCTAGCATGTCTCGAAAACAATGACCTACAATAATCTTTAAAGTACTGAAAACAATAACAATAATAACAATTTCAATATATATATATAATAGTATCAATACATATATAACAGTAGCAATACATATATAACAGTAGCAATACATATCAAATCTCAACCAATTATAAACTCAACATCAGATATTAGGGTAGACCTCCCTTATCCTCAAAAAAATGTTTCTAAACGAAATTCAACCTCTTAGTGTTACGTTACTTGCATGAGACTCAACTAGACCAACATACATGTGAAAGGATAGTACCCAGAACTGGAAAAGATCCTAAAATAGATCATCCAACCCTCACAAATTAAAAACAGTAGTAGCACATCAGTACGACCAACTCACAATAAAAAATGACAACAAAATACTCTAAGAAAGTCATATAAGGTAACTCTATGGTGGATGGAACCTAAGGAGGGACGTTAAGGTCAAAACAAGGGTGGATAGAAATCCTAAGGTGTCATGCTAGTCATTAAAAAGTTGGACCTCAACATTTAAGGGTTGTATAACTCAATGTTACCATGCAAGGGTCAATCACAAGTCATCCACGAGGATAAACATCACATACAAATAAAAATGCAATTAAATGTAACATAGCAAGGCAACATGAATTCATAATAGGATGATGCACATAAAGTCAATGTGAGGGTAAGTTACCTGGCCTTCTCAACTGTATGTGGTCATACGTCTCATGTGTCTCATGCAAAGAGTGGAAGATCATAATCATCATCACTAGATAAGGAATCTCATGTGGTCATCTCATATTCGTCGGGTTAACATAGAAAGGGGTGGCCAACCCCTTGAGGATAACCATAGTCCTTGGAAGATCTCACACATATTAAAAAATAATCTATGCAACAAAGTGAACAAACACTTCACATATAAATTTTAAAATAAAAAATATAGGTATATTATTTGTTTTAATCAGCATAGTACTATCAAACATAGAGTTGTAATAATCATTAAAGTACTGAAAACAAAAACAGTAATAACATTAGCAATATATATCAGATCTAAGTTGTCAATGAAAGACAACAATGATGAAATAAGAATAACATGAATATTTTAGTTCTAAATCAATTATAAATGATATGGTCATTTCACATTCCTCAAGTTAACTCGGGAAGGGGTGGCCATCCCCTTGAGGATAACCATAGTCCCCGAAATATGTCACACATATTCAGAAATATGAACTAAGAAATAGCATTCACATTATAAACCTCAATTCTAAAATATGACCATGCACTGACTAAATCAAGAAACTTGTAACAAAACTTTAAATATTTCATGTATTTACTTAGTCAAATACAAATCTTAAATGTATACAACTACATTTTTTTTAGTTATTGTTTTTCCAGAAATTCATAGATGGGGATATCATATTTGTTGTGATGACCCATTGTGGTTGTGTTTCCTCTCTTTCTTTTTATTTTTTGGGCATGCTCTCCCATACCATACTTCTCATATGTTGATTAGAAAGGCATAGAGATCGCTAGAGAGGGGCATCATTTGCAAAAACCAAATCAGTTATATAGATATAAATACGTAGTTATTATTGAGATACATATTTCATTATTTTCAATATCATTATAATGATATTTAGTTGTTCGGTGACTAGCTGAGACAACTAGAGTGCTCATTGGTTCTTCCATTTGCTCCTCTTCCAATTGAGCATGAGCAAATACATGCTCTGCCATTCACGGAAGGAAATTTATTAGTACACGTCATCTATTATGTATTTAAAATCATCTTAAATACTTATGTTTTATAGAATACATACCTGAATGGCTAGGTTGCTCGCCACCATCATGAGGAATCTCCCCACCTTCATGTGGTACCTTTTTGATACCGCTACCCTCGTTGCTTTTGTTACTCCCACCCTGAAAAAAAAAACAAAACAAAAAAAAGACATTTATTTTTTGATGTAATCATTCATGAATATATTACACTAGTACATTATAATGATGGCCTTATTGGTTTTATTTACCCATGTGTGCATCAATGGGGAAATTGGGGTTTTCCCCAATATTTTTCGACATTCCATCACATGTTAAAAATTGTACTTGATGCCAAGACTCAATTCTTCTTCAGTGGCTGCCCCTTGAAAAGCATTTCCCTGCAATGCATACCACCATGATAATTGCTTGTGATAAATCAATTATTTATTCGCCACATTTAGAAGAAAATTTTCTACAAATAATGATCGTTTGGTTCTTACAATTCATGTTCTTAGTTTCTGATATCCACCTTGGCCCAGTTTGTGATGCCCATGTTTTTCTACTCTTTCCTTTGTCACTTTATAGGTGTTGGGGATCCTATGAAAGGTTTCAAATATGTTAGATATAAAAACTTAAATATATTTAAAAGTTTTTAAAAATGAATGTTTTCCATTGAAAATATGATATGTGTAATACCTTCTTGAACCGAGTGGTCGAGTCTTTCCTTGTTTTCTCAATGCCTTCTCATTTTCATCATCCAAGAGCACCTTCCACTCCTTTTATGGAACCATTGGAGGATGCTCATACTTAGAGTTAACTTGCAAATTGTCCCTATAATCTGCCTGCCATATTTCAAATTTAAGCCAGTTGTTGTGGTGACACCTTTTTTGTTGAAGGTATTACCAAACAAGCTAACCATGTGGTTCATCAGATCATCTTTAAATTTGTCATTTTGGGCATTCCACCATGTATGAATGGTGGGACCAAAAGTATCCAATGCCTTCTCATGCAGGTTCTTATAAAAAAATATTATTTCCTGCAAAAACAATATGATCATTAATTAAAAATAATTAGAGGTATGTGGCTATGAATTACATGAAAAAAACATTTAATTAATTAAATAATACCTGCAATATTCAGTATCTTGATTGGAACATAGTCATGGTCCACCAATAAGGTAACGAGTAATGATCCCCTATTAACCATATGTACTACTCCAAGATAACAACTTTCACATTCGATGCTACTATCCTCTCTAACATCCTGTGAAGTAGTAGTGGGTGAAGGGCCCTCACTACAACAAAATACCCTTTTGGGGGTGTTGCCGTCTTTCACACACCTGGGTTATGTGGCAGAAATCTTCAAGCCACTCGGTGTGTCCTTGGGGGCAAGTCTCGAGTCAAGGCTGTCACCTTGTTCTTGAATCCTCCGTTCAGGCTAACTCCTAACGAAGCCAAGGGGGGTAGACCCTATTAAATTATTAAGGATAATTACTTAGTGTGCTGGTGTTATATTAATTAGGAGTTTTGAAATTAACCAGTGGAAATAAAAGATAACAAAATGCAATATTTAAAGCATATAAGCACAGTAATGACACTCAATATATATATAATCGAAAGAAATGATCAAATAAATCACCAGTGCCTTAAATGGATTCAACAGAGAAAATAATGTGCTTGCATGCGCTTGAATGAATGTTTTGCAAATGTCTCTCGGTAGTTTTTAAATTAATGTGGAATGTGAATGAATTAAATTAGGCAAAAAGGGGACTCTAAATATACCCGAGGGGTACTTGGAGTATGTCCAAAAGTGAACTTTCACGGCTACCTACAAGGTGTTTGTGGGCTGGAATGGAGTCTCAGAGACTATTGTTCATAACGCACCCATCAGGGTGTGACAGAGATCGGTGCCTCAAGGTCACTTTCCAGTTGTTCCCACTCCTTTGGGTATTTTGCCACCGCTTATAGTTCGTTCGAGGTGATGGATTTTCACCTGATGGTTTGTCAATTTGGGAGGTGAATACTAATTAATCTAGTCACTCAAGTGCTTTTGATGTAGCTTGACTGATTGGATGAACCGCAGCCAAGTACAGAGCATACACACTAGAGTCTTTGTTATTTTTAGTAAATTTTAAAAGAGGTATTCTTATTAAAAAGAAAACCCTCCAGGAACCTCTTTCGGTCCAAGTGGACCTCAATCAGGGAATCAAGAAGGGGTTGATTTAATTATGATTATTAAATTAATGAAAATGGAATCAGAGATACACAACACCGGTTTTCTAATTAGTCCTACCATGCATCTCTTTCCCCTTGCGGGTCAATCGAGAAGTCGTGGGGTAAGTAGTATGATTAATTTTGAATTGAAAATATGGAATAATGAAAAATATTATCAAATTATACAATCCTGCATGTCAATACTAAAATAGAACAGAGAAAAGGGAAAAATGCAAAAAAGTTAAACAAACGCAGATCCCCCTAGGGGGGATGGTGAATAGGCTCGAAAGATCCTATTCGAAAAGATTTTTCTTTTTATTAGCAGAAATTACAATATTAGAAAACTGAAATTAATCCACTTGGTCCTTATATGGAATGAGACTAAAGGTTTACAAATTGCAAAAATTTGAAATTTTGGAAGACGGAGACCCCTTGGGGAGTTTCGAATGGTCCAAAAAATGATTTCTGGACAGTGGCTCCTCCTCTTTTCTATTACACCTGCTAAAAACCAGAAATATTATCACAGTTAAATATTCTCAAAAGTACTTTGAAAGTACTTTTGGATGAACAAACCTTTTACCCAAAAATTCTAAGTTAAAACTAGTTTTTAAAGAAGCGGAAAAGGAACCAAGGAAAGCAAGCTTTCCTTGAAATCTTGGCCTGATTTGGGGGAAGCCAATATGAAGCACTTAAATTGCTAAATATAAATTTTTAGACTCTAAGGAAACAACCATGAATTCAACAAGCTTTAGATCTACTTTCACAGCCTTGAAAAATGACATTTTTTTCTAAAACTAGATCTAGAATGCTTGTAAATTTTCTTTTAGGAATGAGATCTAGTTTATGAGCTTTAAAGAAGCAATATATATGTAAACTAAACTCTGAAATTGATATATATAAACAATTTTAAAGCAGAAAACAAGTAACTGGACTGATTTTAGAAAAATTTGAAGAAGGAAGAGGAAAACAAGAGCATTTTTGTTGGAAGCCTTGAAGATCAATCGTGGAGCTTTCTGGTGGAATGTCGAGGGACTATGCCTTTGAATGGTTTTGGAGAGAGTGAAGAAGCAAACTAGATTAGAATCCTCTCCAAGCTAGGAACCTGCAACTAAATCCAAAGACTTTCCAAAATACTTGTGAGATCCGATTAATACATACATAGAGATTTTAGAATAGCATGCATATAAACATATAAAACATGCTGAATCTAGATCTCTAAACATGCATCAAAAAGGAAAGAGATGGGCAATAAACTTATTAACAAACTCCTTTCCTATCAATATTATAATAAACTTATTATCAATCTTAGCAATGAATCCACAAACAATCAGCCAATTATGAACATAGATACAGGTTACCTCAGTGAAACGTGGGAATTCTCATCCACACATACAATGACATGACACCATCTTGCCTCCAAATATTCACTTTATTCCAATAGAAAAAAGATATTACACAGTATTACAACAGCAATGGCTCCTCAATCCAACTCTTAGTAACTCGGAAAGGAGGCAACAATGTTTTATTTATACAAAAACTTGAAACCCCATCCCAGAGGGGGTGCAAAACCCAAGGAGATAGACCATTGTAGCTGAAGGAGAGTCCATCAATGCCTGATCTGAAAATGAACTGAGCTTCTGCTAAGTCTAAATGTCAATCGAGGGGCTGATTGAGCTGACACAATGACCTGCTGAGTGAATCATCAACCACAGAGCTCCCAGAAGAGCCCACACGTGTGGAGGAGAGAGAGAGGGCGCAATTCCCCATAAAGGAAGCTGAAGTTCAACTCTGGATCCACCCAGATCACCTCCTTCAGTCGAGGATTTGTCAGATCCAGTCAATTTGGTGCCGATGAAACTGATTTCAATCAAATCGGTTGAGAATCCACTGATCTAGGATTTTGGGTTTGCTCCATTATTCATCATTTTATTAATTAAAATAATCAATAATTGATTTTTTGGGGCTTTCTGACCTGAGTGACGGAAAATCACTCAAAACTAGGAAATAGTGGGTCTATAGGTTTATTGGGTGCTCTTAGCTTGAAAATGAGCACCTACATGACTGAATCTGACTTTTGAGCCCACTTTTATTACAAAACCATTTTTTCTAATTAAACTATTAAAAAATAGCCCAAGTGTTGGAAAAATTAAATTTCATAAAAAAACATTGAAAAAATTAAAAAATTAAAAAAAATTAAAAACATAGGGGGACTTAGACATGTTCATATGACTCAACCATGATGCCTAGCATGTTTATACATTGACATGTAGACTCTA
>LPNX010049088.1:73025-85466 GCA_001517045.1 Pseudotsuga menziesii | reverse complement strand
TTCTTAAACGCCCCCCCCCCCCACCACAAAAACAAAGTCTCGTTGGCCTTTCGGGGGGGGTTGAAAGACCCCCTCCCATAAAGGTTATTTTTTACGTATCCCCCCCCAAGAAAAAAGTAATGATAAATGAAATATTAGTAGCGGTTCTTTTAAAGTCGCCCCCAAAAGTCATAATAACTTGACTTTTGGGGCAGGTTGTTTGAAAGCCGCCCCCAAATTTCATGATAGTTGGGATTTTGGGGGTGGTTGTTTTAAAGTAGCCCCCAAAAGTTATGGGAATTTGTACTTGTGGGGGCGGTTGTGATAAATCCACCCTCAAAAGTCCAATTGTCATGAATTTTTTTTGTGGGGGGGTTGACTCGAACCCCCCGCTAAAGGTCCTTTTTAAGCCAATTTTTTTAAAACCTCCCTTAAAAGTCACAAGAATTTGGAATTTTGGGGGGGTGGTTATATCACATTTGAAAATCCCACAACATATCTCATGCATAGGAAATCTTTGGCATGTGATTGAGATGTGGTACCACATTTGAAGGTTTAGTACACCAAGGATGGTTCTAATGACCCAATTCATGTTATAGGGTGAAGATCCAGAGTTTTAGTCTATAACATGTGGATTTTGGCTTCTATATAGGCCATCCATGAGGCCAAAGTCCACCTTTTTCCTGTCATAGGGATATGGTGGTTATTTTGAAATTTGTCACATTATGGATTCTTCTTGCTCACTAATCCTTCATTTGATAACAAAACCCATGTCGTTGGGATAGAACTTGTTCCTATGGTGCTCATGTTCTTTGCATAGTAACCCACATCATTGCATAGGTCCTATGTATGAAATCCCTTTCCTACATGTGAGATATGGTGTTGGAAAAACCCACCAACAAAGCCTCATTGACAGGGGTTCTCATTCTGTCGATGCCCAACTAGCGCGATCTCCCTGAGCACCGACCCAAACAGGTTTTACCCTTCCCAACAACATCCACAGAGCGGACGAAGTCTCACCCGAGATGTTCAAGGGAGAGCTGTCGGAACCAAGTTTTCGGCAATAAGAAAGGAATATATTGCATCTAAGGATTCAACCAGATAACTATCAGATCAAGTCATTCAATAGAACTAAGACAGTTATCACAATTCATCTTCACAACTACATATCTAACAAATCGCATCATTCATTTATCGCAGCATTATCATTCATAAGCTTCATCATCATTCATCAGAATTATGACAAAATTGGGATAGATCACATCATCAATTCATTACAGCAACATCAAGAAATCATAAACAGATCCAATACACTTCTCATTGACATCACAGCAGAGAAAATAGAAAACAGAAGACAACAATTAGGTAACAACTGTCATGTCATATTACTCCTGCGCAACAGATCCAAAACAGATAATTCTTCTCCATAGCAGGAGATCGATTTCATCCCAAAATCCAGTATCTAACTCAAAAGATTGCATATTATTCAAAATAGATGACTCATCAATACCCTATATAGATCGCATTGATCATTCTCATTATCATTCTCCACATGTCCTTACAATTGCAAAACTAGCTCTATATATAGGCTTGCGCCTTTACATCAAAGGTCCACTTCTAACTAACTTCTAACCACTAATTACATATGTCCACAAAACATGGTCAATTAATACATTAAATATTCAAAAATGGTTATTCTTCTACCCATCGCACTAATATGGCCTTTAGCGGTGTCGTGTGAGCTTGCACAACTACCGTGATGTTGCACAACTCACTTACCCAAAACCCCTGCCAACATATGGCCAACAAGTTGAGGAGGGGTACATTAGGGATGGAACTTGAGGACCATTCCATGGTATAATAAAAAATCTAGGACCTTACACTGTAGCATTTTAGAATGTAGATATGTTAGACGTGTGTGGTCCCAAACCACCATATTGGCCCTCCATGGGGAATCTTTGGCTTGGAAGTGGGATATGGTGCTAGTTTTGAAGGTAATTAGAACACTAGACATGGTTCTTGGTGCACGTCATTGGTGCCTCTTTGTCAGTAATCTATCATTTGATACCAAAACCCATGTTGTTGGGATAAAACATTTGTTAATGGGGCTCGTGGTCTTTTCATAATAACCCATGTCATTGCATAGGGCATGTGTAGGGAATCCTTAGCTGCCTACATGTGATATGTGGCCACCACATTAAGGAGGGGAACACTAGGGATGGATATTAAGGACCATTCCATGGTATATGGAAATATATAGGACCTTATGTTGTCACGGTCCTTGTGTAGGGATGTACACATAATTACTTTACCTTACAAGTGAGATATGGTGGCCATTTCAATATGTGTAACATTGATAAGGATGATTATTGTGGCCTATAGCATGGCCCACAAACTAAATTGAGGGTCTTATGCCATATTAATTTTCTATGTGGTTGATGGTCCATGCATGTTAACCTAGACTACCACATAAGAACTATGTATGGAAACTCTAGCCTACATGTAACAATGTGGCTCATAAGTGATGTGTCATAAGGCCTTGAGACAACACATAATCTCTATGGAGGGAATATTCTTTCAACTACAAGTGGGATATGTTTGTATTTTGTTATTTATAACATCGATAATCGATCTCTTTTCCCACACCATGGTATAGGGTTTAAATTTATGGCCTAAGTTCATACCATTTGTTTACGAGGTCATGTACTATCACGGTTCCCTTGACCAACACATAGCATGAATCTGCATAGAAAATATCTAGTCTACATGTGAGACACGGTCATCATTTTGAAAAATTATGCATAGGGGATGGTTCTTGATGTGTGACTTAAAATATAGTCAAAACTATGGTCTTAGCCTGTAACATTTGCCTCTAAAGCTCATGCTCCATATGCAGGGCCCCAAATTAGCACCATAAGCCCTCCACAGGGAATCTTTGGCATTTAAGTTGGATCTGGTGGCAGATTCCTCATGGAGGGGATTATTATTCACTAGAACAAAATATAAAGGGGGAGAGAGAGGAGAGACCACAAGGAAGGTACAACCTTGTGGATACTAACATTTTTAGACTAGGGAGACTACCTCGAATATGGCCCGGAGTGTGAGATTGAACACATGTCCTTGTGATTTCATAGCATCAATTAGGGATGGCATCTACATTGAGAGATTATTGATTGCAATATTCCCTAAGGTTGGGTGGTGTGTGCCTCTCCCACAATGATTTTGGGAAAGATTTCATTAAAGAGACAAGTTCCCTAGAACTTAATTGAATTATGTAGATTGATAAGTGCTCTTGAGAACATAATCAAATCACCACACACACTTGAAATCAGGATTGTGATTAAAGGATCTTGAGGACCATTCCATGGTGTTGGGATGAATTAATGTTGTTTTAATTCTGTTTTAATAATTGCACAGCCATTTAATTTGTCAATCCGAGGTTCATAGACATATGAATCACATGCAAAGTATATGCAGGACTGAAGCAAAATTAAGCTAATCTAACCCCCCGTGAAACTAAGACTAATCTAATCTAACCCATGTTAAGCTAAAACATGAAATTGCTAATCTAATGCTGGAAGATGAAACACACAGCTGAAAGGGAATTACATGAAAGAAAGACAACATATGAAGAGCAAAAAGACAACACATGTGAGCTCACGTTAACAATAAAGCGATCTTAATTTACATCACAAGAATCAATGACAAATAATGAAAGCATCAAAACCAATATTATGAACAAAATCTAAGAATTCCCTTCTCCATATTACAAAGTCAAGACTAACTTCTACAATATACTATTCTCTAAGATAATCTAAGATCTAAGATATTCTAAGATAATCTAGGATTTAAGATTTAAGATTATTGAAATGAAGAGAGAGCACTCTCTTTTATACATGAAGGAAATAACCATCTCATAATGAGAGATCCACTATTCACTCAACTACTTTCCTATTATTACAAGATATGATCCCTTCAAATCCTCCACATATCTCTCACAAATTCTCCACATGCCTTTCAACCAAATCTCCATGATCTTCGCCTTACAATATTCTTTGCATAACTATCTCCTTGAAATGGTGGAGGAGATATATGTGAAGTATTTCTTTGAATTAATCCTTCACATATTCCTACACATTACAAAGCTCATCCATTCTTTGAGATATTAGTGAAAAACATGTTAATTTTCTAATATTTAATCATAAATTCACTTATAATACTAAAAATAAATAAAGTGGAAATAATAAGGTGAAACCCACATATATGTATGGAAATGGTATGATAAAAGGTTAATGGGACGATGAAATGTGAGGAATAGCGGAAGATAAAGTGGATGAAAAAGTGACATTTCTGAGTCCCAACATACTCCCCAACTGAACTTGTTGCATGTCCTCATGCAACCGTGTATGGAGCTTCTCAAGAAGTTTTGGCATATAAACTTTGGCTTTGATTGATGATGTCTTTTTAACAATGAATATTTCTAGAGTGTGAAATACATGAGTAACAACTGGCATTTCCTTATGGTTGGTTCTTGTGTGACAACCATGAATATAAAGAATGTTGGTTCTTATGTTAACAACATTCATTTCATGATGTGAAATGCATGAGTAACAACTGACATTTTCCTTATGGCTGGTTCTTGTGTGACAACCATGAATGTAAAGAATGTTGGTTCTTGTGTTAACAACATTCATTTCGTCATCTGTTTTCTAGCTGCATAATAATTTAACCATACACTCACTGAAAATGATAAGCTATTAATGTGCATAGAAATCATCATTGTGCATAAGAAAGCGTTTTCTTCATCTTTATGAATCATGCCAATATGTATATCAATGTGTATGAAGCAAAGTGCAATAGAGTATTTGTCGGAAAATAAATGCTCGTGAATGGTAAATGAGATGAAAAATGGGTGATGGTGGTGAAAAGAATGGAATGATAGTAGTGATTATGTATTGAATATAGTTCCCCCTCCCCAACTGATGTGGTTGCATGTCCTCATGCAACCTAGCATGGGTTGTGAAAGAAATGGTGCATGGTGAGGGAATTTTCCAAATTATTTATTTCTAGCATGTAAGGAATTGCATGATTAAAGTTTAGAAAACAACATACCCCCACTTACCCAAAAAGTAGATGAACGATGCAACAGGAATGTAGTTGATGTCGTTGGATCATGGAATGTGTCACTGCTATTGTGGTTGTAACTGCTGGATCATGGGCAGTGAAGGAATCGGAACTATTGTTGTTGAATCATGGAAAATAGGTCATGACTGCAAGATAAAAATGTAACTGTAAATGATGCTGCAGCTGTAATTGTTGGAACTGCTATAATGTGAAGTGGAGGAATCTGAATTGCTACTGATAAATAATGGAAAATATTTCACGGCTGCAAGATAAAAATGTAACTGTAAATGATGATGCAGTTGTAACTACTGGAACTGCTATAATGTGAAGTGGGGGAATCTAAACTGCTATTGATAAATAATGGAAAATGTGGAAGGAAGAAAGTGGAACTGTGGTATACTCATATATCTGAAGTCATGTTTCTGCAACCGTTGATGGACTCATGAGAAAGAATGTATAGTCTTCACCCGCTACAAAACCCGATGGTACAATTCTAGTCATGCGAATAAATGTGTCGAGGTCGAGCATGAAGATAAATCATTGGATTACCCACCATTGATGAATGTCGTTAACCAATGCGAGGAAACTCACCAGTGATGTCAATGAGTGCCAAGGTACCCAAGTACATCTTGCGAAGTGCAAATAGATGTGTTGATGTCGAGCCACTTGCAAGATCTGACGATCAAGGGACATTGATGAATTCCCATGATTATCGGCGAGAGAACTTTCCATTAAGGCATGCAAGCCTCCACGTACTCAAAATGAAATCTAGTCTATATCCCAGATGAGGTGCTAAGGTCAATGGGGCAAGACTTGTTGAAAGGTGGACCTTAAGAAATCCCACATCAGTCAACATGAGTTGGTATAAAAATATTGGTAGGACTATAAGTGAAAAGATCTCACAGTCAAGCAGTGGATATGGCAAGGCTATGTAGTCATGGAAAGGGAGGTGGTTTTAATCAGAAGGCAAACTAGAATGGAAAAATGAACTAAAAAGATAAAGGGGTGTATGTAATTCAGAAAGATAGGCATGTGTGAAGTCATGACAGATAAAGCGATGGAAAGTGGAATTCAAGACATGTATGGTGAAGGTGCTCTGAAGGAGAAATATGGATAAACAATCATGACGCAAATGAGTTTATGGATGGTTTTTGTATAAAAACCAACATTATGATGTTTATCAGCAAACGTCATGAGTAACAGCTCCTTCAGGATGCCTATCAAAGCATGTTTCTTAAAAGTTTTGTGTTTCTTTGAAAAGTCAGTTCAGCAACAAAATGCAACTGTCTCTGAAACCTGAAAAAAAAATTTAGTACAAAATCCTGCATGAAAACTTATTAGTGAATATGTATTGAATATAGTTCTCCCTCCCCAACTGATCTGGTTGCATGTCCTCATGCAACCTAGCATAAAAATTGTGAGAAGTTCGTAAAAGAAAACATATCATGCAGAAAGAAGTACATAAGCTGCAAAGAAAATTACCTTTTTCCCATGTTGGTTTCATCCGATCATAGTTGTAACAACCCAGCCAGCTGCGACAGCAACGGCTGTGACACACAGCGATGACGACCAGCTACATGACAACTAGATGCAACAAGCCAACTGCAACACCACATAGCTGTGATAGCCAGCTACGCGACAACTAGCTGCAACAAGCCAACTGCAACACTCAGCTACTACAAGCTAGCTGCGACAGCTGGCTGCAACACATAAGAAACTTTCTGTGCGGTGAGAAAATTGGTTTATTGCACTTTTATTGATTTAAATTCAAATATCTTGGAAACATTGTCAACGAGGTATAATTTTTTTTAAATTTTGTGATTCATGACAAATCACTTCAACAGCAAAATTGACGATCTTCGAACCTGAAAAATGATAGTACTAAACCTACAATCAAACTTGTGAGATTATTGTAAAATGCACGAATTAGTACGAAGGAGATCGAATTGAATTTCAAAAATAAAGTGTGTTTTTTCCTTTGTCTTTGTGTGCTGTCAAAGTGACCTGAAGAAAACAAATTATCGTAGAGCATAAAATTCATGCATTTGTATTGTTTTCAAGAATGTAAGAAAGTCGATTTGCAAATATATATATATATAATTTTTTATTTTTCTTTTGTAAAATGTAAAACAAAAGAAATAATTTTTATAATTCTATATATTTTTCTTGTTTTTTTTTTTATTTTTACAACACACAAAAATAAAATAAATGCAAAAATAAGAAAAATGGCAAAAATACTAAAAATTAAATTTATCCGGATATGCGTTCATGGGCATTCATGTCTTGCCATTTAACAAAACAATCAAAATTTAAAATTTTAATAGCTGTAACAGCCAACTGCAACACCAACTAGCTGCGACAATGGCTGCAACAACTAGTTGCGATAGCGGCTGCAACAACCAGCTGCGACATCGGATGCAACAACCAACTGCAACAGCGCCTGCAAGTCCCGTTAGATCATAAATCAACGTTAATATAAAATATATGCATACTTTCCCTATAAGTATCTATCTACTACTCCAGCCCATAGTTCTGAGTTATTAATTTTTTATTTTTCATCTTTCTGCCTGCGGCCCTTCACTTGAAACCGCAGCCCAAGTTTTGGTATTATTCATTCGGTTGGGATATAGGAAGTCAATGCAACTGTGAATCCATTCGTTGTAAGACTTACCTCGCCGCCCTTCTTTTTGTGGTGTTAAGACTGGTTCATTTGCTATTATAATATTTTCATTTGATGCTCAACTGTTCTTTGTTCAACCCTTTTTCTGAGCCTTGTTCATCCCTTTTTCTGAGCTTTGTTCAGCCTTTGTTCAGCCTTCACAAAACTATGTTCATCCTTCAAAGAACTATGTTCTACCTTCACAAAACTATGTTCAGCCTTTATTGTCACAGCAATAGAATTTATTGTTTCAGCTGCTTGGAACAGGACGCAACAGTAAATATGGAAATTACCCTCCCGAAGAACCAGTTGTATATCGCAAATCATAGATTTCTTTGGCAATTTCATCGTGATTCAGGTAAAGGAGGATGTTACGCACAAAACCCATGTCTCGTATTTTCAAAATTCTTTTCCATATGCCCGCAAATCGAGATGTGATTCAAGGTGTTCTTATCTAGGATGCATTTTTTTGTTAAGGCTGTAACAGCCATTTGCAGGCCATTTGTGGCAGATTTGTTCAATTCCTTTCCATTTTAGATAGAGATGCAATACTCACCTAACTACCCATGCCTAGGAAATTAATGATCGATTTATTTGTTGCGTGTATTTCTCCATGATTGAGATATTTTCACAACTATCAATGAGAGGAGCGCGTTATCATTTGGTTAAGATGCTCGCCAAGTCGGACGAGAGATAACAGGTGCGATGGATAATAGGTGCTGGGAAGATTAGAGGCATGTAATATTAAATCTTGAGATTCAAGTGATTAAATTATTCCATGTGGCCATGTTTTGTTGCAGGTTTAAATTGAAGGAAAGTCATGCGGCAGAAGCAATTCTGAGTGAGGACATCTGGTAATGTAATCAAAAAAAAAATTATGTTTCAGTGTGGAAAAGCTCAATTTGCTCTCATCCGGAATTAAATTGCAGACCATGGATTTTTTGTTTTACAAAAGCAAAGGATGGCTGCGACTAGATTTAGATTCAAGGACAAAGACAAATAGATGGCTGCAAATCCAAAATGTTGGGCCGGCGTAGACTACCTGACAGTGTTTTGGTAATAACTTATTTGTTTCGCGCCCGATTTGAATAATTCCAAAGAAAAAAGAAATTGGATTCATAAGGATACTTCTAGTAGAAACAGGTTTTAAAAATTCTATGGTATGGTATGTCATATAATCTAAATAATAGCCTGCATCCTAATGTTGTTTGTGAGTTTCAGCCTAGACCAATGGTCACTCTTTTGAGTACAACTTTTTCGTTAAAAGATGGATTGATGTGATTTCAATTGGATATGAAAATAGATTCATCTAGGTATATTCAATAGAAATAGGTTTTGAATACAAGAAGAATTGATGGTTCAAATATTCCAATGAACAGCTGAGAAAACAGAGTTTTTAGAGTGCAGATTTATGATAGGTAGTTAGTATTTTGGGAATATCTCCTTCGTACAAAATCGAAATTGAATGATTCAAATTCTGTTGTAAACTAGATTGATAGGAGAGTATGCACTAGAAACAGGTTTTTAGAATTCATCCATTAGGTCTCCCAAAACATGACTGTCCCAACTATGTTATTGAGCTTCCTACTCCACCCCCAGTCAATATTTTGACCATATCTTTTTCGTTTTAGAACCAAATTGAAGAATTCAAATTGGATTGGAAACTAGACTTAAAGGGATACTTTGTATAGAAACAGGTTTTAAAAATAATCCCTTATGGTCCCTAAAAATAGGACTGTCCCGACTATGTTTTAGCGAATTTTAACAAGCCAAAATGCCAAAAAATGCAATAGATTTGCGTTGTTTCAGCTTGGAGTTGCAGCTTCTTTTCAGCATTATAATTTCAGCATTTGTTGAGCTTAAAAATGAAATTGCATACTAGTTTTATTTTACAACTTGAAAAATATTTTAGCAAATGGAGATAATGAATTGCAAAATAAAGATGAAATCAATTAAGCATGTTGCAAAACATTAATTATTCATTCCTGAAAATTTTAGAAAACATCCTACTTTCTGATCCTCGTGATCGCACGAAGTGCGGAGGAGAGCATACTTATTCTAAGTGAAAGTAAAAACTGAAAATAAAATCTTACCTACTCTATGCTAATTGGGAACTAGAAAATTGTTACGTGTAATCAAAGAGCCAGTGTAGCCATACACGCAACAATAATAGGAATATATTATCTTTCAATTCCGTGAATGAACAATAGCAATATACAAATATGAATGAATTTAATTGTTGTGGTTGTGATCTAACTAAATAAAAATAAAAAATAAATTGTTCTAACATCATACTCGCTTGAAACCATCGTTCGATAGGGCTTTCGTAGGCATAGTTTTCACTCCTCAGATCATGTTGCAACTCCTTGTGGTCCTCCTCAATCTCCTGTTTGCATGATTGTTCATCCTTAGATGTGAAGGATTTTTCATATGTTGATTCCTTGTTCATTGCTGGAGGAGTAATTAAGCTCTCAACTACTTTCAGGATCTCTTCTTCATGAGAAGAAGAGATCCCTACTTTTGCAAGGATCTGAGTGAGTTGTTCCAAGATTAAACTCATTGTTAAATCATTTTGAAAAATATATTCTTACAGCACCCAAATCTAAATGAAGAATTTAAATAAACACTCTTGCTGAAAACAAATTTAAAAAAAAAACACTCTATACAAGAAAAACAATTACTCTTCACAGTTGCGAGAAAACACACTTGCTGAAATTAAAATTCACACTTGCAGAATTAAAACACTCTTAGCATAAATTGAAATTCACACTCTAGTGTACACTTGTAGGAAATCAAACTAAACTTCAATCCATCATGCTTCCCCGACAACGGCGCCAAAATGTTGGGCTGAATTAATTTCGTTTTAATTTTGTTCTAGTAATTGCCCAGCCATTTAATTTGTCAATCTGAGGTTTGTAGGCTTACGAAGCACATGCAAAGTATATGCAGGACTGAAGCGAAATTAAGCTAATCTAACCCCCCGTGAAACTAAGACTAATCTATTCTAACCCCCCTTAAGCTAAAGCATGCAATTGCTAATCTAATGCTGGAAGATGAAACACACAACTGAAAGGGAATTACATGAAAGAAAGACAACATATGAAGAGCAACAAGACAACACATGTGAGCTCACATTAACAATCAAGCAATCTTAATTTACATCACAAGAATCAATGACAAATCATGAAAGCATCAAAACCAATATTATGAACAAAATCTAAGAATTCCCTTCTCCATATTACAAAGTCAAGACTAACTTATACAATCTACTATTCTCTAAGATAATCTAAGATCTAAGATATTCTAAGTGTTAATTTTTCATATGCTTTACTAAGACATCAGTATATCATTTCATTTTTCATAATAAAAGCATATAAAGCAGGATCACTGAAAGAAACAGTATCACAAGAACAACACATATTTATCCTGGGAAAACCCTAAAGGGAAAAACCCAGCAAAAGCTTCCTCAATATAGATGCCCCAAAAGGGAAAAAGGTAAAACCAACAAGGAGATCAAAAACCTGATTCTCCTCCTTCTCCAGCAACTCCTCTCCTCCACAAGTGCGCTATTCCAAGTGAGTGTGTGTCACAAATGAGGAGCACTACACCTCTATTTATATTCATCCATTTACTTAAAGTTTACTGAATCAACATGTCGGCTTAAGTTAACTCATGTAGGTTCGAGTTACACATGTAGGCTCAAGTAACCACACTGGGGTGCTGATGACCCACCTTTACAATTAGAGGGGACTACCTCATGACTCTTATTAGTTCTTCCGATTAGGAGCATCGGGGTACAATGTAATACAAGTGGTTCTCCCGGTTGGACCATCGGGGACCACAAAAGATACATAAGGAATATTCTTCGAAGTTACAATATTTCAACACTCCCCCTTAACGAGAAGGGTATTCAACATCAACAACAACAAGAGTAGAGATAGAAAACATCATCAACATCAGCAGGGTAACACATCTATAAATCATTGGAAGCTTTTCAACATTATGTAGTCTTCATCTTCAATCTTCAGTCTTCATCATCATCAACATCTTCAGCATTTTGATCTTTCAATTTGCAACGACATATTCAGCACTTGGACCTTTTTGATCAGCAACATCTTCAGCACTTTGACTGGTTCGATCAGCAACAACATCTTCAGCATTTTGATCTTTCAATTAGCAACGACATCTTCAGTACTTGGACCTTTCGATCAGAAACATCTTCAGCACTTTAACTGTTCGATTAGTAACGACATCTTCAGCATTTTGAACTTTCGATCAGCGACATCTTCAGCACTTTGATTTTTCGATCAGCAACAACATCTTCAGCATCTTCACTTTTCGATCAACAACAACATCTTCAGCACCTTGACCTTTTGATCAGCATCAACATCATCATCATCATATTCTGATCTGTCGAACATAATCATCATCACACTCTGATCTTTCGATCAGAAACATCATCATCACATTCTGATCTGTCGAACATAATCATCATCACACTCTGATCTTTCGATCAGAAACATCATCATCACACTCTGATCTTTCGATCAGAACATCATCAACATACTCTGATCTTTCAATCAGAAGCATCATCATCATATTTTGATCTTTTGATCAGTACGGCATCATCATCATTAGCAACAACCTGCAATCCACAACTCAAAGACACAAAAAAGTCT
>LPNX010049088.1:22780-71336 GCA_001517045.1 Pseudotsuga menziesii | reverse complement strand
TGTAGGAAAGGTAGGATCGACTTTACTCTTGGCAAAGCCCATGCTCATCAGGAAACTATCTATTCTTCCATACCAAGCTCTGGGAGCTTGCTTCAGGCCATGGAGGACCTTCTTCAACTTGCATACTTGATTCCTTTTGTCTTCAACTTCAAATCCTCGTGACTATTCGATGTAAAACTCTTCCTCAATCATACCATTAAGGAAGGTTTGTCTTTACTTCATCATGGTAGAAACTACCATGATATATTTGAAGGAAATGTACCTTGCTTCCAGAAGTAAGTGTCTCTTCAGATTTAATTCCCTCTTTCTGATAGAAACCTCTAGCCGCAACTCTTACCTTACTTCTATCAGCAACATATCTTATCTTGCAAATCCATTTGGAAGATACCACATTCTTGCTTTCTGGTTTGAGTACTATATCCCAAACATCATTCTAGTATCACAACATCTTCTATGAGTCTGTCTTCTCAGGTCATCAACATATCCTAGTCTTTTGCATTCAACCTTGAAGGTTGGAAACTACTTTACTCTTGGTAAAGTCTCGATCCATCACAAAGCTATCCATCATGTCATACCCTGTCGAACTCAGATATAATTTTCTGTAGTCACTCCCCCTGAAGTGGAGTATCATCTTCCTTCTTCATTCTGCACAGGTGGTTCTATGCTTGACATCTACTGGTCAATAGAGTATGTCATGTCATAGTCTATTCTTTCTAGGGAGAATCACGAACCTTGATTTGTACATCATATCATATACATCATTCCCCATGATCAACTGTTATTCTTTGATCATAGCTTCTTCCATAGCATTCTTTTCTTCATCTTGAGTTATCTCTTGTACCCATGGTGGTCTTCATCCTTCAAGGTGGATCTACAACTCTCTGAAGCTCTTTCTTTCATCATGGTGTCTCTGACTCTGGGAGCTTTAGATTCATGTTTATTGGAGTCAATCTTGAATTGTCATCACTTGTTTTTCAGAACAAGTCTCATCCTTCTGAGGTTGTACATGACCTTTCCTGCATTTCAAATGCACCAGTTGCATGGTTAGAACTATTTCATAAAACATATGCATAACGACAAATTCTTATGCATCATGCAACTGTTTAGTCAATACAACATTCAACCATATCTCACATAGACTTTCTAGATGCTTTTCATCTCTACCATGACATTATTGAGATTGTGCACTAATCCAATATGTCAGCAAAGAGGTTTGACAAGTAGCAATGGAGAGTTGTATAGCACCATGAGCTACTTACCCATCACATGCATATTAGTAGTATATAGTCATTAATGCAAACAATCTATCATGCATAACACATCAACTGAATAATCAAATGTATAACAAAACAATATCATGAAATGACAATTGAATACTTATTTTTATTTGTTTCATGGGTATATTCCTTCTTGAGTCTTCAGCTTCATCGACTTCTTCATTCATGATAGCATCGTTTCTTATCCGAATGCTGAGGTGGATAAGAAGTTCTTCAAGAGTTGAGATCTTCATATTTCTCATTGATTGAGGGATCTTCTTTGGAAGATGAGAGCTTGATCTTCAGAGACGAGCTTCTTCTTCTTCCCAAAGTCGGCTGAAAGTAATCACTTCCTTCTGGAACACATTTCTTAAATGAATGAATTTCATGATCCTGGGAGGCCATCCAAGGTGGCCATCACCACTTATGCATTCTTCACTTCTTCTTTCCCCGCTTGAAGTTGTTCTTTGATTTGAGAGATCCTTATGACTGCATGGTCTCTGCTTCTGGATCTTCACATTCTTCATCTGGTTTCTTAAGGTCATATTCTGATCTATGTTCTTCCCTTCAAATAGCTTGGTCAAAGAATCAAACCTCATCAATGTCTTTAGGGAAGACACTTGTAGTACAAGTTGATTCGAAACTGAATCATCAATGATCTTCTGGGATTTGACCAAGTTCTTCTTGAGAAAGGCTTCTAGCCTTATCTCCCTCTGAAACTGGAACCTCTATGCTCATGTAGGTGTCCAATCCATTTTCTTCAGAGAGATCATATACTTATAGGCTTGGAAGTTGTAAACTTCACCAAGCTTATCATCAATATGATGTCATAGATCACTTTGAAAAGAGAACCTCAATTGAACATAGCAAAGGATTAGATCTTACCGATTTGAGGTGTCCGTCCTGGTTCCGGAGCTGGCTGATCTAGGGTTTGTCACAGAAACCC
Organism: Pseudotsuga menziesii; assembly: GCA_001517045.1. Lineage (NCBI taxonomy): Eukaryota > Viridiplantae > Streptophyta > Pinopsida > Pinales > Pinaceae > Pseudotsuga > Pseudotsuga menziesii. The sequence goes on along the minus strand of LPNX010049088.1, from coordinate 69,134 downwards.
TAATTTTCAAAACTTAGAATATTTCAGATATGATTGGATAAACAGATAGATCTCTTCAAATGGAGCTGTCCAATGTACTCCTTTTCTGAAAACAGTGAAGGGAAACTCCCGGAACAGGAAGCCCTAATTTTCTGATTTCTTCTGCAGAAATGCCTGTTACTATTTCTGTGATATCTCCGACATTACTGATCCTCTATGTCTGAAATTTATCACTGAGGTAACCTCGCATGTACCTGATCCAAAATTATAGGTTTCATCAGAATTGGTTTCACCATTTTGGATTTAAGATTTTTTTTCCCAAGGTGACCTGTTACAGGACTGTTCAGAACAGCGAAGTTGTACGGCCTTCCACGTGTCACTGGTTCATCTTCTGAGTCTGAGCTTTGGACCATAGAAATTAAAATCCTTTTCCTTTCTGTAACATCTTCAGGAATTCCATTTGGACCTCTATAGCCCAAGATATTGCAGATCTCCCCAGGTGTCCTGTTTATGGATGATTTCTGGAAGAGGCTGGAACCCTAACTTGGAGAGATCATATCTCCCAGAATATAGAGAATCAAAGGCTTCCCTTTGGAAACAGTGTTCATCAAGATTTTATCTTCGGCCCCTAAAATTTCAGCTTCTGAGACTTCGCCAATCTCAGAATATAGCGACTGTACCAAAACTTAGCAGTTTTAGTATTTAGGGTTTCTCCTGGCTCAGGGTCAAACTAGGGTTTGACTTTCCCAGAGATTTACCCAACCAAATTTACTGATCCAGGTCTCTAAATTTCGGTTTTGATGAGGAGAAAAATCCTATGCTGGTCTCACCCAAAAATTCCTCTTCTGTAGAAAGCCCTAATTTCCACGTCGAAAATTGAAAATGCTCGGAATCGAATTCCGCTTCGACAGAACGATGCACCCTTCAAGGGAGAGTCAGCCTAGCCTTCTTTTTCTGATTGATTGTGGAGAGAGAACCAAAAAATAAGAAGCCCTAGCTTCTGTAACTTGTGAAAGCTGCCCTATTCAGGTTAGCTCTGATACCATGTTAATTTTTCATATGCTTTACTAAGACATCAGTATATCATTTCATTTTTCATAATAAAAGCATATAAAGCAGGATAACTGAAAGAAACAGTATCACAAGAACAACACATATTTATCCTGGGAAAACCCTAAAGGGAAAAACCCAGCAAAAGCTTCCTCAATATAGATGCCCCAAAAGGGAAAAAGGTAAAACCAACAAGGAGATCAAAAACCTGATTCTCCTCCTTCTCCAGCAACTCCTCTCCTCCATAAGTGCACTATTCCAAGTGAGTGTGTGTCTCAAATGAGGATCACTACACCTCTATTTATATTCATCCGTTTGTAGGATCGAGTTACACATGTAGGCTCAAGTAACCACACTGGGGTGCTGATGACCCACCTTTACAATTAGAGGGGACTACCTCATGACTCTTATTAGTTCTTCCGATTAGGAGCATCGGGGTACAATGTAATACAAGTGGTTCTCCCGGTTGGACCATCGGGGACCACAAAAGATACATAAGGAATATTCTTCGAAGTTACAATATTTCAACACTAAGATAATCTAGGATTTAAGATTATTGAAATGAAGAGAGAGCCCTCTCTTTTATACATGAAGGAAATAACCATCTCATAATGAGAAATCCACTATTCACTCAACTACTTTCCTATTATTACAAGATATGATCCCTTCAAATCCTCAACATATCTCTCACAAATTCTCCACATGTCTTTCAACCAAATCTCCATGATCTTCTCCTTAGAATATTCTTTGCATAACTATCTCCTTGAAATGGTGGAGGAGATATACGTGAAGTATTTTCTTTGAATTAATCCTTCACATATTCCTACACATTACAAAGCTCATCCATACTTTGAGATATTAGTGAAAAACATGTTAATTTTCTAATATTTAATCATAAATTCACTTATAATACTAAAAATAAATAAAGTGGAAATAATAAGGTGAAACCCACATATATGTATGGAAATGGTATGATAAAAGGTTAATGGAACAATTAAATGTGAGGAATAGCGAAAGATAAAGTGGATGAAAAAGTGACATTTCTGAGTCCCAACACATGGTATAAGGAAAAATCTAGGACCTTATGCCATAGCACGTTAGTATGGATCTCATGGTCGGTGCACTAACTTTAGTTGCACCTTTTCTACTTGGACATGAATTTGTAAGTACTTATTTTCACAAATTAAGGTTCCATCGTATTATACAAAATAAATAAATAAAATTAACAAAAATACATTAATTTTATTTTTTAAATAAAAACAAAAAATAAATAATTTAAAAATTAACATACATACATACATTGATTCTATTTTTTTAAATAATTTAATAATTTAAAAAGAATATATAATTTAACAAGAATATATTATTTAACAAGTTATCATTCTAAATGATATCCTTTTTCTAATGTCCTCTTCACAATGGGCCAAAAAATTCTATATACCTCATTGGTGTTTCACTATGATAGGAAGGATGCAATCATTTGCTTTTGGGCTAGGAAAACCCAAGAGTTGGTTGAAACTGAGGGCTTGGAGATTTACCCTTGGCCTGTTGTTGGTTTGCTTACTATCTTGCTGATGGCATAATAGCAAGGGGAGATTTCCATTTTCGAGACCTGGAAACAATCTTTTGATTCTATTTTAATGAACCCACTTAACTTATAGTACTAGATACCAACTGGAGGTCTGGAACCATCTTGACACTTGAGGAATGCATGCAACTTAAATTTAGGTATGTACCATTGTCAACCACATGTAATTACTAACTGAATAGATACATGGGCTATTGACCAGATAACAATGACCTCCTGGCCCCTAGTGTGGGGCCAAAAATTGCAGAGGAGCAGGATCTGAAGCATACCTTCTAGTCACCCTTTAAGACAATAATATTCTTTTCCTTATCAAGTTCCAAGCAACATGGCCACTAAATAGGATAAAACTTACATAGCCCCTATGTAATCATATTTTAATTTTAAATGGTGGCAATACACTTACATAAACTACATTATAGAGAAATCAAAATATTACACAAAACATAACCCCAAAATAATCTACAAAACAAAATCGCGACACTTTCCTTTCATGGTCGATGCATATGGCTACATGAAAATATTCATCACCAACCCATTCACCATGAAAAATTTCGTTCTTGAAATGAATTTTTTATAGTGAACATTCATTTTTGTAGCCAACCCAAACATTTACTAAGTTTCCATAGCCAAAGAAACAAAGCACTCTTCCACCATTAATTACATTAACCAATTTAAAATGCTATAATTAATCTGTCTATCAACATTTACAAAGAATTCAAGCAATCAAGTATTGGAAAGTCATGACCCAACCCTAAGGGCTTCCAAACAGTTACGACCCAATCCTGGGGCTTCCAACAATCATGACCTAGTCCAAGGAGATCAACACAGGTCACGGATAAGATCCTAACAGCCTACAAAGGTCACAACTTAGTCCAAACAGTCCACAGAGGTCATGGTTTTGTCCCAACAAAGGTCACGGTTCAATCCAGGAATCCCTAGCAGGCTAAGAGGAGGTTATGACTTGCTCATAAATAGTAGAAACAATAAAGGCTAGGTAGCGACCCAATAAAACATATACTTTAGAAGCAACAATAAATTTAAACGTCGAGCCAACGAGCAACACAAAACCCTAGATGTCAAGCCAAGGAGAAACAACAATCCCTAGTCGTCAATCCAGGGAGAAACAACAAGCCCTGGGATAGTCAATGAATCAAATCTCCAATTTTCTCTTGTCAAGACACACACAATGAAATCCTAGGACTTGAATTTATAATCATGACAAGTCTTCTAGAAGGGTCATCCTTCTTTCCCTACCTTTTAGGAGAGTTACCGAAATAAACATTAAAAATATTATGTTGACTTAGGATAGGGTACCAAAGGTCAATATGTCATATAAAATAAAACGATAAGGTTAAGTCATCATAGCAAAAGGGTCAATGCACCACTTTGAAGAGGGGGCACTAGCACTAGGACCAACAAGGTGTTCACACAAGACCACAAGTCAACAAGAGGGGTCACAACAAAGTGGGAAGACAACCCTTACACCCACAAGACCAAGGTGTACCATCAAGGGGGGAAACAATCCTTTTTACCCACAAGACCAAGGTGTCAAACTTTTATCTTCTCTCTCAAGGTATATATTCCATAAGTGTTCCTTACAATAACTTGAAGTTTTTATCATGGCCATATAAGGAATTTTTTTTATTATTTCCATATAATGTTAGTTATCGACACCGTTTATTTCTTATATGTCAATCCTAAAACTTTTATAGTACCTTCTAACTTACAAAATTGTGTTTGTTTCCCTCTCTTTCCCTTCTAATAGTCCTACTAGACTATATTCATAATGGGGAAATACCAACCTAATGAAAAATCATATTACTCCCTGAACCTTTCCTCCCTCTCATCAATATTTTCTAGCCTTATTGGTTTGGATCTACTATACTTTTTAGCATGATTTTGTTGTTTGGGGATCCTTGATTGGTGCATGTAGGATCCACCTAAATTTGAAGATGAGCATGCAACAAAACATCTTCTCGAGTTGGAACCAAAAAATATAGGAACCTATGTGTTGATGTCAAATATTTATGCAATGACAATATGGTGGGATGTTGTATCGAATAGGAGACAAATGATTAAAAGCAAGGGAATTCAAAAAGTTCCATATCCTAGTTGGATTCAAGTAAATAGAAAAGTACATGCATTCCTTGGGGGAGACATATCACATTCTGAAACATAGCATATCTATGGCATGGTTGAGGGTTATGCAGATGGAGGAGGTAGGGTGTATTTAAGATATCAACTCTATACCGCACAATGTTAATGTAGTGTTAGGTCATGTTTTTGTTTTCCATTGTTTTTTATACTTTTATTTATATTTTGAAGCTTTCTTTTACTTTTTATTTCTAGAAAATTTTGTTGATAGAGATAGTATGATTTTTTCCCTTTAATTCTCATGATTTTTTATTTCTTAGTTTATTTTTACAAGTTTTGCTTTGATTTTATAATCAAAGGGCTTATATAAGGCTTATATGGATTAAAAAATTCTAAAAATAGCATAAAAGTTAAATTAAAACTCCTAAACTAAGTTTAAACCCTTATCATTAGCTTAATATTTTTAAAATCATTAACCTGGACTTTCTTGTAGCGCAAGACAAAAACAGATGCACAGAGGCGCTACAAGAAAGTCACGCAAGCTAAAATCATCATTTTTTTGGTTCAATTTCTTCGGGATTCTCACACCTGAGATGTCAATCACATTGTGTGATGTATTTGATATGTGTCTTTTGTAGTTTAATCATTGAGGCAAGTGGAATATCATCATGATGGTGAAATCGTGGCGGTATCTTGCAGAGCAGATATAATAATGATAGCAGAGTATAATGAGACAAAGGTGTATGGAATTATGTTTTTATCTAAAATGCACGAAGAGAAAGTGAAGATCATAGCGAAAAATCAGTGCTTGGTAATCGGGATTTTGAAATAGAGCAAAAATTAGGGCTTTCAGGAGTGGTTGGTTGGAGTGGTCTAAGCGGTCAGAGAAAAGTGGAGCATGCAATTCGACACCTGATAGTTGAGATAACAAGATTCCAGCAGTCGAATTAGTCATTTTTAACAGGTAGTCCACGTACCATTACTGAGTTTTATTAATTTGGGGTTTTTCTGAATAAATGACTAATGACAGAATTGAAGTCATAGTATTAGTTTTGAACTTAATCCATATTAAATGATGAATTGTTAATCAATGGATTTAAAGTATTCATCATTCAAACAGAAGAATTCAGAGTAGAGTCTTTTGGGTTTCCCTATACTGTATTCTCTGTCAGTTTGTTAAAATTTGAAGACAGTCAGACTGTGGTGTATTGATGGAAGATGTTTAACCATGATTCAAAATGAAAAAGAGTGGAAAGAACAATAGGGCAGAACCCTCAGACTTAAGCTGGGTTAAAAACTTTCCAGATTGTGCACAGTTGTTTGCAAAAGTAGGATGGTTAGTGTTCTTCGAAAATATTGAAGGTTATCATTCAGAGGTTTCTTACAAGTTTGCTCAATGTTTAGACAAGGATATAGTGTCTTCTGACACCTTGAAGTTCAAATTAACTAGGGAATTACTAGCTGAAGCAATAGGGATTCTGGATGAGGGAGAGTTCTGGTTCAAAAAGGTGCCTTTCACCTTTGATGCTTGGAGATATTTGCTCCCTGGTGTAGTTGCAGAATGGGGAAAAGGTGTTCCAATTCAAAACTTTAAACCTGAGTGGATTGATCTTATTAAAGTCTTGCAAATCTATGTCACCTGTGAGGGTAGATTTGCCTTTGTTTTCAAATATCATTTTAGATTCCTTCAACATATCAGTCATGAATCTAAACTGAACCTTCCTTTCTTCTTTTTGAAAAGCTTACAGAAGATGTCATGTAGGGTGAGAGAGCACCAGGACCATACAAAACAATCAATTTTTCACCATGGGCTCATAAAGCTCATCATAAGTACCGTATTGCAGAAAAGGGAAAAGACATCATAGCACTTCATATTTTGGTCAGGTTTCAAGACTGATCGGGAGGAATAGTCTCAGAGAAGACAAGTAGATAAAGGTCAAACTCTTATTAAAAAGCTTAGAAAAAAGGTAACAATTAAAGATGAAGAAAATGATAAACCAGGAGAAGCTTCAAATCAGGAAAATGAAAACTTTGAGTTTGGACAACGAGTTAGTGATGAGGAAAGCAAAGTTTTATAGTCAGAGATGAAAGAAACTGAGCTTGTTGAAGAATTTTTACCTACAAAATCAATTCAAGATGTAAAAGAAGATATTGAAGAGCAGAAGCAAAGCCCTATTATAGTACTATTAGAAGAGGATGAAAAATACTGATTCGATGAGGCTAGAATTCTTGTTACTAATGAAGCTAGGGTTTGTGCTAAGCAATAAATTCACACTCATTGTGATGAAGAAACAGTGTCAAGAAGGAAAAAAATCAAAGTTGTTGAATTTTCCTCAATAACTCATCAAGGAAAGGCTTTGAATATGTTGGGATAGGTTGCAGCAGTCTGGAGACCTAAGACAAGGCCAAAGAACAAACTTAGGTTAAACATGAAAAAGCTACTGAATCCCAAATTAGCTAAAGAAAATGCTACAGTAATAGAGGATTCATCAATCTGAAGAGAAATTGGATTATAGTGAAGATGGCAATAAAGGTAAAAAACCGACAGAATCAAAAGAAAAATCTGTCTTCACTGATACTAAGATCTCTAATATTTTTTTGGAGATTCGAAATCAGATGTTTCAAGAACAGTAGCAAAATGAGGTAAAGAGTTCTTGTCTAGAGAAAAAGGAGATGGTTGAAGAAGAATTTCGTTGCAATGCTGAAAATGAAGAACATCCAAAGCTTCCTATGACCTCCACAGAGTTTATGAAAATGGATGAAGAAATCTATAAGAAACTGAAAAATCCCATGGACAAAAGGAATGCAAACAAAATCAGAAGACAAATGTATTGATTCTGAAAAAGAAAACCTACAAAGAAGCATTAAACAATACAAGTCTCAAATTGAATATATGCATGAATCAAATGATGGATTAGTTACTGCAAACAGAAAACTTAGAGAATATTTGGAAGAAGTTAACAGTCATTACCAAGAGTTGATTATAGTTTCAAGAGAAGCACTTAAAAGGAAAAGGAAAACAGAGAACCAGTTCACCGAGTTAAAGAAAACCATCCAGGAATTGCAACAGCAGAATGAGGAGCTAACAAGGAGGGTTGTAGACTTGGAGACAAATCAATTGAAAGCGAGAAGGAAAGCTCAGGCCTTGGAGGGAATTGCTTTTCTAGCTGAAGCAACTAAAGATTTGTAAAGTTAGTCAAGAAAGTCAGTTATTAGTTAAGTTTGAAAAGTTATTTTATTTTTGTATAATGATAGTTTAGATTGAAATATTCAGTAAATACCCCAAAAGCAGTTAGGGTTCAGTTATTCTACTGATTTTGAAGGAATAGGATAAATGTAAGTCTGAAAGAAGACAATGGGTTCATTTTTTTGCTGACAAGGGGAGGCTATCAGGATTTGTTTATGAGCTAAGTAAAGACTCTTATGTGGTTTTTGACGACTGAACTATGAAATATATGCACTATATGCCCTTTAGATTATTGACTGGTTTTATTTCTAATTTGTGTTAATTACTCAGTTGGTATATTCATTTCCTGGTTAATGTTTTATGCTTGAAATGCTTGCTAAGTATGGGTGAAACTCAGTATTGTGTTTTCTATTGGATTATGGTTTATATGTTATGCATCTCATTCATTCAAATGCTCATGATTTAGTGTTTACTTTAGTTTTATGAATGTTTTCCCTCTTGTCTTCAAACTGCTCAACCAAAAAACCTTGAAAACCCTAGAAAACCCTATTTTATTTTATTGTGATTATTGAGATTGTGTTGGCTTGTTCTCTTGTAGTCTGGGAACAATTTTTGGCACTAACATCTTTGGCACTGTTGTTGGGGAACGAAGTTGAAAATCTATTTTTCTCTAAGATACTTATCATTTCATTTCACCAGTATTTCACAGTGGCTACTAAGGGAGTTGGAACAAGAAACAGACCTAGTTCACCTTTACAGTTGAGTGTTTTAGACCCAGAATAGATATTGAAAACAACTAGGAAAATTAGAAGGTCTCAGTCATCACGAGCCCTGTGTAACCCTGATCAGTTAGATATTTCATCACCTTTATCTATTTTGAAGGGAGAAGAACAAAATTCACCTTGGTTGAAGCCTATAATTCCTGTCAGTAATTTTCAAGTTTTCACTGATCCTCAATTATTCAAGAAAGCAAAGATAATATCTCCTGGAAAAAATCCTCTATTTCATCTAAAAGTTGGTAAAACTCCATTCCATCCAAGTTCCATTCAAGTCTTTCCATCACCAAAACCAGTCAACTTAATGATGGCAGCCCAAAATCAAGCATTGGATATGATGGACCGAATGGTTGCAACTAGGTATGCACCTTTAGTTTTTCCTCATCCTTTGAATGCACTTCCTGAAGGTGATTACCAGAAATACCTGCCTAGGTTTAATGGACAAGGTGAAACCACGGCTGAGGAGCATTGGGAGGATTTCCTCAGTTATGCTAATAATCATAATATTGAGGCTAAGGATGTATGGATGAGGATGTTTGTACAGAATCTTGATGGATATGTCACAAAATGGTTCATGGATTTGCCTGCAAATTCTATCACTATTATAGAAGAGCTTCAGGACCTTTTCATGAGACAATGGGGTGACACCAAGGATCATATAACTGAGTTTGGAGCCCTTAGGAGAAAGAAGGATGAAACCATAGCTGATTTTTCAAAGAGATTCAATAAAATGTATGGCAGAATTCCTACAGAGATAAAACCTTCAGAAACATCTGCAAAACTCACATACGCCAATGCTTTTGATCATGAATTTTCCCTACTTCTAAGAGAAAGAAGACCTGTTACTTTACTGAACATGCAAGATGCAGCATTAGAAGTGGAGTCTAATATATTAGCTTCTAATAGATTGAAGGGAAATACAGCTCAGCAGATATATGACAGGAAGGGTAAGAAAGAGGCAACTCCAGGGGTTTCAACATCCCACTCTGCAGAAGGTAAAATTGATGAGATGGCCAAGCCAGTTAAGATCATGACTGCAAAATTAAACAAGTTGGAACTAGAAAAAAATTCAAACAAAACTGTTTAAGAAGGTGAGGGAAACTCTAATAATCAAAACCAATTCAGAAGACAGTTTGCACCTCGTTTCATACTTAGAGAAAGAAGAAACAATTATATACAACGAGAAAGGAGAGAAACTGAGGATCAAAGAGTACCACCCCCACTTCAGAATAATGTTGCTTATGAAGAAGAAATTGAAGAGAAAGTGTTCTTTGAGGATACAGACCAAGATATGAATTATTTTAGAGAGCAGTTAACTGAGGATTTTGTCACTGAAGAAGAGTTTTTAAACTCAGAATATTATGATACTGATATGTTTGAAACAGAAAATGATTTAAATTTTGAAGTGACTGCTGTAACTATTGATGCATATCAGACTGAGCCAAAGAGAACTTTGAATTTGAGGTCGGGTCCAAAGCAAGTAGTTCAAAATCCAAAGAAAAAGGTAGTTGTACCTACTAAACAGCAGTCTGATCATGTGTTAGAGAAAAAACAAATTCAAGATAAATAAAAGAAGAATGTGGAAGTTGAAGAGGTAAACAAAAGTGTGTAGAATTTTAATCTGGAAAATGAATTAGGCAAAATTAAGATTCCTATGCATTTTACTGAGTTAATGAAGAATCCTTCTTACAAAGATTCAATTCTTAAAATGATTGGTTTAGCAAACAGTCAGCCTCTTTCTAATATAGTGAATTTACAAGAAGAAAGCCCTAAAATCTTTATTGGATTAGCTTTAGCTGAAAAAACTGAGAATGAAGCAGGTGCATCACCTCCTTTTTACATCACATTGACTATTCATGAACAGATGATACATAACTATCTTTTGGATTCAGGAGCATCACACAACCTAATGCCAAAGGCTGTCATGGAGGCTCTAGGTTTGAGTATAACAAAACCCTATCATGATTTGTATGCTTTTGATTCACGAGCTGTAAAATGTTTAGGAGTGATTAAATATATGGTTGTCAGTTTGGCTCAGCTGCCAATGAAGAGTGTGATTATGGATGTGGTAGCAGCAGACATCACACCTAAATTTGGACAGCTCCTCTCTAGATCTTGGGAAAAGAAAGCTGGTGGGACTTTACAAATGGATTCAACATATGCCACCATTCCTATATTTGGAGGAGAAAATAGAAGGTTATACATAGAAATGCAATTTGCATATATTGTGACAGATGACAAGAACCCTACAAATCATCCTTTGTATGTTGTTGACAGGATTTGGGTACTTGTATGTTGCATTTTAGTGATGATGATAATATTGTTGGTTTGTTACAGGTTGAAAAAGAAAAGCCAGTTAAATGCATCAGGGAACAAGAAGATGAACTTTGGCAATTATACTTTGATGGATCATCTTGTAAGGAAGGTGCTGGAGCAAGGGTTCTTTTAATAATCTTGGTGGTGAAATAGTAAAGCAAATGTACAAATTGGAATTTATTACCACCAATAATACTGCAGAATATGAAGCTTTGTTGTTAGGTTTGAAAGTTGTAAAAGACTTAGGCATTCAGCAAATTTCTGTATATGGAAACTCCGAGTTGGTTGTTCAACAGGTGAGGAACAACTATCAATTGAAACAAGATTTGTTGAAAGTGTATCGTAATGAAGTATGGGATATGATAGACAATTATTTTGTGGCTTTTAGCATTACTTGTATTCCTAGGGACCATAACAAAACTACTGATTCTTTGGCCCTAGTAGCCACACATTTTAGAATTCCCAAAACAACACAGCTGAAGTATCCTATTGAGGTTAGGTACAGATCTTCTATGCCTGATAATGTAAAGCAGTGGAAAGTTTTTGAAGATGAAATTGAAATAAAAAGGTTTCTAGAGCTTACAGGTGAGTTTTCCAATTCCCTGATTGATCAAGAAGAAGAAGATGAGGTTGAATATTTTGAATATATTACTAAAAATGAGATTTCTAGCCACAAGATTATTGAACTTAAAAGTAATTTCATTCCTAAAGGTTTGGTGCCATTAGAAAGAATATTTTCAAAAGATGATAAACCTTTAAAACCTATTGTACAGTATTCAGAAGAAAATGTGGTGGACTGTAATATTGGTACTCCAAAACATCCTAGAATGGTGAAGATTTCAAAAGCACTCATAGCAGAACAGAGAAACAGATACATTAAGTTGTTAAAGGAATATGTTGATGTTTTTGCATGGTCTTATGAAGACTTGAAGACATATGATACTGGGATTATACAACATAAAATACCTTTAAAACCGAATGTTAAACCTTTTCGACAGAAATTAAGGAGGATAAATCTAGCTTTGTTTCCTGTTATTGAAAAAGAAGTAAAGAAGTTATTAGATGCCAAGATCATTGTTCCCCTCAGGTATTCTTCATGGGATTCCAATTTAGTTCTTGTCAGGAAAAAGAATGGAGAAATCAGACTGTGTGTTGACTTTAGAAATCTGAATAGGTCTTCATTGAAGAATAATTATCCTTTGCCCAAAATAGAGCAAATATTGCAGAAGGTAGTTGGTGCACAAAGGATTTCTATGGTTGGTGGTTTTTCAGGATATAATCAAATTGCCATGCATCCTGATGATAAAGAAAAAACAGCTTTTACTACTCCTTGGGGAACCTTCATGTATGATAAAATGCCTTTTGGATTAATGAATTTTGGAGCAACTTTTCAAAGAGATATGGATATAGCCTTTGTGGGGGGAAGACACAAGTTTGTAGTGATTTACTTAGATGATATTACAGTCTTTTCACAATCAGATGATGAACATCTAAAACACTTGAAACAAACTTTTCTGAAATGCAGAAAATATGGTTTGTCTCATAATCTAAAGAAATCACATTTTGCTGTACAGGAAGGTAAATTATTGGGTCATTTAGTTTCAGTTGATGGCATAAGGATTGATCTGGAGAGGGTGAAAGCAATACTGAAAATAAGTCTGCCAAGTAGCAAAAAGGATGTACAATCTTTCATTGGTAAAATCAATTTTCTGCGTTGGTTTATACCAAATTTTGCCGAGACTATCAAACAGATTACAACCATGCTGAAGAAGGATCAAGAAGTCAAGTGGACTGCAGAAGCAAAGAATTCATTCGAAAAAATTAAGATGGCACTTACTGAAGCTCCAGTATTAGTAAGTCCATATTTTACAAAGAAATTTCTAACCTTTTCTTTTGCATCTGAAGATACATTGGTTGTTGTTTTATTACAGAAGAATAAGGACGGTCTTGAACAGCCTATTGCATTCTTCAGCAAAACTCTTAGAGATTCGGAGTTAAAATACAGCATTTTAGAGAAACAGGCTTACTCTTTAGTTAAAGCTTTGAAATTTTTTAGAATCTATGTTTTGCATTCCAAATTTATTGCTTATGTGCCTAATGCTACCATAAAAGATGTTTTGACTCAGCCTGATAGTGAGAGAAAAAAAGGAAAGTGGATTGCCTAAATCATGGAATATGATGTGGATATCAGACCTACAAAGCTAGTAAAGGGACAATGTCTAGCTAAACTGTTAGCTGATTCAAATTGCCAAGCTTTAGGACTACATCTGATGGCAGAACAGCCAGCACAGGAAGAAAATCAAGCGAAGCTGGAGAAAGAGAAGATTATGGATTTCTATTCAGCATCTACATGGTATGCAGACATTGTATACTTTCGTTTGTACTTGCAATGTCCAGAACACTTAGACAAAAAAGCTGCTAGGTCTTTGAAGTTGAAAACCACTAAGTATTGTTTGGTAGAACAGCAACTGTTTTGGAAAGATCCAGGGGGTATTCTACTCAGATGCTTAGATAAACCTGAAATTGAAGGAGTAATTTCTGAATCTCATGAAGGTGCTTGTGGAGGTCATAATTATTGGAAGGCAACAGCATACAAAATTCTAAGAGCTGGATACTATTGGCCCTCTTTATTTTCAGATGTATATCAATAGGTAAGAGCATGTATCTCTTGTCAGAAATTTGCTGGTAGACAAAAGTTGTTGTCATTACCTTTAAAACCAATTGCAGTAAATGCCCCTTTTCAGCAGTGAGGTTTGGACTTCATAGGAGAGATAAATCCATCTTCCTCAGGGCAGCATAAGTGGATTTTGACTACAACAGATTTCTTTACTAAGTGGGTAGAAGCTATTCCCACAAGGAATGCCATAGATAAGGTGATCATAGATTTTATTGAAGAAAATATTCTTAGTAGATTTGGATGTCCACAGAAAATATTGACTGATAATGCTAAAGCCTTTAAATCTAAGGCTATGGGGGCATTTTGTGAAAAGAATGGTATCCTGTTGAAACACTCAACTCCTTATTATTCTCAGGGGAATATTTTAGCTGAGTCATCTAATAAAAATATCATTCAAAGTATCAGGAAATTGCTGAAACATAATAAAATATCATGGGATTCTATGCTGAAGTATGCATTATGGGCAGACAGAATAACAGTTAAGCAAGCAATTGAAACTTCTCCTTTCCAATTAGTATATGGTACAGATGCAATTTTTCCTGTTCAGTTGGGTATCCCAGTGATGAGGTTTTTTCAAGATTTTCCAAAGGAACCTAATGATATGCAAAGAAGAATTTATGCAATGATAGAGTTACAGCAGAAACGAGAAAAGGTGGAAGAAAAGGCACAGTTGTACAGGTTGAATATCAAAGAAATATTTGATAGGAAGATCAAAGATAATACTTTTTTAGTGGGGGGCCTAGTTTTGAGATGGGATTCTAGGAAGGAGTAGAAAGGAAAGCATGGCAAGTTTGATAACCTTTGGTTTGGTCCTTTCATAGTATCGAAGTTTTTGGAAAACAATACTTTTGTTCTACAGACCTTCGAGGGTGAGGAGTTGTCTAATCCAGTTAATGGACGATTCCTCAAGCATTTTTATAGTTTTTGAGATGGATACTGTACTTTCATTGTATATACCGATGTGAATAAACAGAATAAGGACTCCATAACCCAATGGAAATTTTGCAGACTAGCAGGTAGCAACACAGAAGGCCCTGGTCTACAAGTTCTTGAAGCCTCACAAGGCGGACTTCATCCCGCAGTAGGAGCCAGATGTTAGGTCATGTTTTTGTTTTCCATTGTTTTTTATACTTTTATTTATATTTTGAAGCTTGCTTTTACTTTTTATTTCTAGAAAATTTTGTTGATAGAGATAGTATGATTTTTTCCCTTTAATTCTCATGATTTTTTATTTCTTAGTTTATTTTTACAAGTTTTGCTTTGATTTTATAATAAAAGGGCTTATATAAGGCTTATATGGATTAAAAAAGTCTAAAAATAGCATAAAAGTTAAATTGAAACTCCTAAACCAAGTTTAAACCCTTATCATTAGCTTAATATTTTGAAAATCATTAACATGGACTTTCTTGTAGTGCAAGACAAAAACAGATGCACAAAGGTGCTACAAGAAAGTCGCACAAGCTAAAATCATCATTTTTTGGTTCAATTTCTTCGGGATTCTCACACCTAAGATGTCAAACACATTGTGTGATGGATTTGATACATGTCTTTTGTAGTTTAATCATTGAGGCAGGTGGAATATCATCATGATGGTGAAATCGTGGCGGTATCTTGCAGAGAAGATATAATAATGATAGCAGAGTATAATGAGACAAAGGTGTATGGAATTATTTTTTTAACTTAAATGCACAAAGAGCAAGTGAAGATCGTAGCAAAAATTAGTGCTTGGTAATCGGGATTTTGAAACAAAGCGAAAATTAGGGCTTTCAAGAGCGATTAGTTAGAGTGGTCTAAGCGGTCAAAGAAAAGTGGAGCATGCAATTCGACACCTGACAGTTGAGATAACAAGATTCCAGTAGTCAAATTAGTCATTTTTAACAGGTATTCCACGTACCATTACCAAGGTTTATTAATTTGGGGTTTTTTCCGAACAAATGACTAATGACAGAATTGAAGGCGGAGTATTAGTTTTGAACTTAATCCATATTAAATGATGAATTGTTAATCAATGGATTTAAAGTATTCATCATTCAAACAGAAGAATTCAGAGTAGAGTCTTTTGGGTTTCCCTATACTGTATTCTCTGTCAGTTTGTTAAAATTTGAAGACAGTCAGACTGTGGTGTATTGATAGAAGTTGTTTAACCATAGTTCAAAATGAAAAAGAGTGGAAATACCAATAGGGCAGAACCCTCACACTTAAGCTAGGTAAAAAACTTTCCAGATTGTGAACAATTGTTTGCAGAAGCAGGATGGTTAGTGTTCTTCAAAAATATTGAAGGTTCTCATTCAGAGGTTTCTTAAAAGTTTGTTCAATGTTTAGACAAGGATATAGTTTCTTTTGAAACCTTGAAGTTCAAATTAACCAAGGAATTACTAGCTGAAGCAACAGGGATTCTGGATGAGGGAGAGTTCTGGTTCAAAAAGGTGCCTTTCACCTTTGATGCTCGAAGATATTTGCTCCCTGGTGTAGTTGCAGACTGGGAAAAGGTGCTCCAATTCAAAACTTTAAACCTGAGTGGATTGAGCCTATTAAAGTCTTGCAAAGCTATGTCACCTGTGAGGGTAGATTTTCCTTTGTTGTCAAATATCATTTTAGATTCCTTCAACATATCAGTCATGAATCTAAAATGAACCTTCCTTTCTTCTTTTTGAAAAGCTTACAGAATATGTCATGTAGGGTGAGAGAGCACCAGGACCATACAAAACAATTAGTTTTTCACCATGGGCTCATAAAGCTCATCATAAGTACTGTATTGCAGAAAAAGGAAAAGACATGGGAGCACTTCATATTTTGGTCAAGTTTCAAGACTAATCAGGAGGAACAGTCTCAGAGAATACAAGTAGATAAAGGTCAAACTCTGATTAATAAGCTTAGAAAAAAGGTAACAATAAAAGATGAAGAAAATGATAAACGAGGAGAAGCTTCAAATCAGGAAAATGAAAACTTTGAGTTTGGACAGCGAGTTAATGATGAGGAAAGCAAATTTTTACAGTCAGAGATGAAAGAAACTGAGCCTGTTGAAGAATTTTTACCTGCAAAATCAATTCAAGATGTAAAATAAGATATTGAGGAGCAGAAGCAAAGCCCTATTACAGTACTATCAGAAGAGGATGAAAAATACTTATTTGATGAGGCTAGAATTCTTGTTACTAATGAAGCTAGGGTTTGTGCTAAGCAATAAATTCACACTCATTGTGATGAGGAAACAGTGTTAAGAAGGAAAAAAATGAAAGTTGTTGAATTTGCCTCAATAACTCATCAAGGAAAGGCTCTGAAGATGTTGGGAGAGGTTGCAGCAGTCTGGAGACCTAAGACAAGGCTGAAGAACAAACCTATGTTAAACATGAAAAAGCTATTGAATCCCAAATTGGCTAAATAAAAGGTTACAGTAATAGAGGATTCATCATCTGAAGAGAAATTGGATGATAGTGAAGATGGCAATAAAGGTAAAAAACCAACAGAATCAAAAGAAAAATCTGTCTTCACTAATACTAAGATCTCTGATATTTTTCTGGAGATTCGAAATCAGATGTTTCAAGAACAGCAGCAAAATGAGGTAAAGAGTTATTTTCTAGAGAAAAAGGAGATGGTTGAGGAAGAATTTCACTGCAATGTTGAAAATGAAGAACATCCAAATTTTCATGTGACGTCCACAGAGTTTATGAAAGAGGATGAAGAAATCTATAAGAAACTGAAAATCCCATGGACACAAGGAATGCAAACAATATCAGGAGACAAATGTATTGATTCTGAAAAAGAAAACCTACAAAGAAGCATTAAACAATACAAGTCTCAAATTGAATATATGCATGAATCAAATGATGGATTAGTTACTGCAAACAGGAAACTTAGAGAAGATTTGGAAGAAGTTAACAGTCATTACTAGGAGTTGATTACAGTATCAAGAGAAGCACTTAAAAGGAAAATGCAAACACAAAATCAATTCACCGAGTTAAAGCAAACCATCCAGGAGCTGCAACAACAGAATGAGGAGCTAACAAGGAGGGTTGCAGACTTGGAGACAGATCAATTGAAAGAGAGAAGGAAAGCTCAGGCCTTGGAGGGAATTGATTTTCTAACTGAAGCAGCTAAATATTTATAAATTTAGTCAAGAAATTCAGTTATTAGTTAAGTTTGAAAAGTTATTTTATTTTTGTATAATGATAGTTTAGATTGAAATATTCGGTAAATAGCCCAAAATCAGTTAGGGTTCAGTTATTCTACTGATTTTGAAGGAATAGGATAAATGTAAGTCTAAAAGAAGACAATGGGTTCGATTTTTTGCTGACAAGGGGAGGCTATCAAGCTTTGTTTATGAGCTAAGTAAAGACTCTTATGTGTTTTTTGAGGACTGAACTATGAAATATATGCACTATATGCCCTTCATATTATTGACTGGTTTTATTTCTAATTTGTGTTAATTACTCAGTTGGTTTATTCATTTCCTGTTTAATGTTTTTATGCTTGAAATGCTTGCTAATTGTGGGTGAAACTCAATATTGTGTTTTCTGTTGGAATATGGTTTATATGTTATGCATCTCAGTCATTCAAATGCTCATGATTTAGTGTTTTCTTTGGTTTTATGAATGTTTTCCCTCTTGTCTTCAAACTGCTCAACCAAAAAACCTTGAAAACCCTAGAAAACCCTATTTTATTTTATTGTGATTATTGAGATTATGTTGGCTTGTTCTCTTGTAGTCTAGGAACAATTTCTGGCACTAACATGTAGAATAAAAGAAACCCATGGTTTGCAACACATTCCTTTAAGGTTTTCCACCAAAGCATTTTTCAATGGAAATTTTGGTGAGGGTTGTTAAAGGTTTGTTTCCAAGGATCTCTTTTGTGACACTTCTAGTGATGATCCTTTAATGACCCTCTCTAATAATATTTCTAGTAACTTTTGGAAATTGTTAAAAAATGTTTGTTACCATTGATAATTCTAATGATTTTTTATGATGCTATGTGACCATTGCTATATTTTTTCATAGAAGATAATCATTTAATACCACTACTCGACCTCAAATTAATGGTTCCTAAATATTAATTTTACACAAAATAATCCTTGTACTATATTAGGTTATATGTGGTAGATCAAGGCCCTACACATTGTTCATTAGACTTGAAATCAACAACTATAACCTAATTCCCTATTTTTTTCCATGGACCATGGTTAGGGAATTATCATGCCTTTCTATCATGCACTAAATATGAAAAGGGTTCTATATAAGTTTAATAGGAAAAATATACCTTCATAGGGGATATATAGTGTTATCGGGCCTTATACACGGTGCATGAACCCTTAAATAAAAAATTAGGATCTCATCCCTAATGTTTGACCCCAAACCATGGTTTAAATCAATCCAATTCCCATCCCTAAATATACATTAATCCTTTGGGAGGGGTTTAGAAAGACCCCCCCAAAGGTGTTTTTGAAGGCGGTTTTAAAACGCCCCAACTTTCAACATTGGCCCAATAGAAAAGAATCCTATTACTCTGGTCGTGGCCAAAGTGCTTATGAAGTATTCCAGCTCACCTCCTCAACAAAGGGTTAGGAGCCATAATATACTTTGAATGAATTCCTGGGATAGCATACCTCTGATGAAGTTGAATTTCATGGTGCCCAATTTGGCCACAGAATTTTCATAAATTCAAAATAATTGTACACTCTAATATAATACTATGTGCATATGGAAAGTAAAAATAATATCCATTATGTTATTTATAAGGTTGTTTTATATGAAACTGGAAGAAAACAACGAAAACCCAATAACAAATAAAATAATAAAATAATAAAAGTTAACTTAATATTAAAATATAACACTCAATCCATACGACACGGTGCAGTAAAGCAGAGCATATTCTTTTTCTCTACCAAAGATGAGACATATTGTAGCAGGATTACACTTCATAGTTTTTTTGTGTACAGAGCACTCAAAAGTTTTGTTATTTGTAGCAAAAACCTAATCCACAAACCACTAGGAGCATTTGGGATTGCTATAAATTAAGTTCAGAATTCATCCACCAAGATAGATAACATGTATATGGAATTAATTAAAATATAATGAAAATCTATAAAACACTACTTAATGGGTGTTATAAATGTATTTCATTACAAACCATAAACACCAAATAAAATCATAAACCAATGTATAGAAAACCATTCTCTCTGCATTGCATAAGCAAAAGAAAAAAAATGTAGAGAATGATTGTGCATTCTGTAAGGTTGAACACCTAATATAAAAATAGAAATACATGAATATATATATATATATATATATATATATATATATATGAAAAGCAAGGATCTCGAAGGAGAGCATATAATAATTTAGTAGTGTGGGTGGCCATAACTAACAAGTGAAAAATCATTATGATGCCCATTGCTCAAAGAAAGAGTAGTGAATCCAGAAATAATAACCATTAAAATGGTTGTAAATGAGGTCGGTGCTCTAAGAAGTAACAGACTTGGTCAAACCTGGTGCATATGATCTTGAGATAAATGGTGAAAGTGGTGAGAGATCCATGCAACATTCATATAAAGTTAGCTCCCATTATGTGAGTTTCATGGTTTCTCATCTATTTAGATTAAAAATGCATAATATTTAATGGATAATTGTCTATGAATATTGATCCTTAGTTTCCTTCAAGTTTTGTCTCTAATTTCACTCTTCTTCGACATGGGTTTTGTCACTACAAGATTTGAACCCGAAATCTAACGACAGAATCCGATGTCATCCGACATTTCGCACAGATGTGTCGAAAAGTAATCAATCTACAGAATTCTGACAACAAAATATTTCTATCTCCATTGATTATCCAACACTTGAGTGTCGAAATTCTAACTCTTGTAGTGGCGGTTATCCAACACTTCCGTTCCGGATAGGCGTCGGATTTCTGACTCGTGCAGTGGTGGTTATTCGACACTTCCCTGTCGGATCTTCAACGTCTATGACCCAAGCACAAGTCAGATATCCGATCCATAAGAGTTGGATATCCGACGGTCTGTATAGATTTTTTTTTATAAGGTTTACATGATTTTAAATTTTATGGTCCCATACTTTCAATGGTAACTATGTTCAATGCGTCGAATATCTGATGCATGGCCATTATAAATATAAATTGTTTTAAACATTTGGACATGTTTGTTGTGGAAGCGATGGACGATTGCAAAAATTATTTGTTCCTCGAGAGACGTTTTCAATAATAGTTTTATTCTTCAACAAGCGGTTGTGGGAATTTGTTTTTCATCGATAGACAGTTTGCCGAGAATTTTTTATTCTTCGACTTCTCTCCGTATGACAAAACCTTGATGCATGGTTGATGTGTGGAACTTGATTTTTTAAGACAACCGATTATATTCATTAACAAATTTTATGACAAAATTACAAATAGATTAAATATTCTGGATCCAAACGAAGACAACCGACAATTGCTTGCTACACTATGGGATGCAGCGAAACAAAGGGGTGATGGCAAATGTTATTGTCCGTGTACTCAATGTAGGGGATTTAAGAGGAGAATAATATTGATCTCAACAACCACAAAACATTCCAGGGAACATGGAGACGCTGAGGGGGGGAATGAATATCGTCCATTTGTAGGTTTAGCATTATAAACATTATTATATTCATTTTTTTTGGTAATTGTATGTATTATTTTTTTTCATATATTAATGTATATCTATTGATGTTTCCATGTATTTATATTAAAGGAAAGACACCCTATAGAATGTCGTCCAGAGGAAGTGCTTTCAGAACAAGTTCAGGATCAGGATCATGGAGCGTGTATGTTTAATGGAGAAGTGAATGATCATATTGAACAATATGATCATGTCGATAATGTAATTGAAGATGATGGTACAAATACATTGATCCATGATTCATTTAACATTAGAATGGATGACGATGATGTTGATAATGAAAATGATGATGACTTTGATGATGTTCACGATATACCTCTTCTCAATAAGGCATATGAACCCCTTTATGAAGGCTCCAAAAAAAATATTCTCTCTATTATATTGTTGATAATGAACTTGAAGGTTATGAATGCTCTTTCAAACATTGCAATCACATGTATGCTAAGGTATCTAAAATAATCCATCACATATATAGGATCGTGATAAAGTTTATTTGCATTCCTCTAATAATTGTATTGTTAACTCATTATTGATCATCGTACGAATGAAGCGTGTTTCGTTAATATTATTTATTTATTACATTAACAATTTTTTTCTTTTTTTGTAGCTTGATAGCTGATTTTTTGTTACCACCATAAAATATTTTACCTCACACATATCGAGATTTATCTTCCATCATGAAAGAGATTGGAATGCATTATGAAGCAATTCATGCATGCCCCGATGACCATGTTATATATTATAATCAGCATGAATTTGCAACAGAATGTCCGGAATGTCATGTAAGTAGATATCATACAGATAAAGTAACAAAAAAGGTGCCTCGAAAGGTTCTTCATTATATTCCCATCATTCCACGTTTGCAACGACTGTTCAGGTGAAAAAACATAGCGCAATTTATGGATTACCATGCCAAGAACAGAAGTCAAGATGATGTTATCCGAATGTCTGCAAATGATACTACTTTTAGAGATATTGAGGAAAAGTGGCCTCACTTTAAAGAAGAACCACGTAATCTTAGGATTTCTTTGCTAGTAGATGGTGTTGATCCATTTGCACAGATAAAATCCATTTACACTGTGTGGCCTATTTTTGTTATCAACAATAACATTCCTCCATGGTTGTTAATAAAGAGGGAGCCCATAATGTTGTCGATGATTATTCCAGGTTTTATTGACGAAAACTGTTTTATTTATAATGTAGTTGTGGCATCTCATTTGTCATAATATGTATCTTAATTTCATATATATATCTATTATTTTACTCTTCTGCATGGTTTATATATCTTAATGGTTCTCATAATGATATATTTTATATGTTCTTCAAATTATGAATCAGGTAAGTTCCAAGTCAAAGATATGAATGTATACATCGAACCTCTTACAGATGAGCTACTGAAGTTATGGAATGGCATAACTATGTATGATGTATCTAGACCAATACGACAAAGGCAATTTCAATTCCATGCAATGGTTGTATGGACAATACACGATGCCACTGGGTTAACTTCATTTTGTGGTTTGTAATTTTAAGTTCCACTTTAATTGCACTTAATGATATGGAGTAGTTAGAATATTTTATAAATGAACATATTTGACATAGATATTCCATATGTAAATATTGTAGGTCTTCAGACAAAGGGTAAATTTGCATGTCCAGTTTGTGGTCCTAAGACAAAATCTCGACGTTCAAAAATCTTAAGAAACGAGGTGTTTGATGAGTATAGGAATTTCCTCTCTAAGAATCATAGGTATAAAAAAACTGAAAGAAATCTTTTCAATGGGAAGCAAGAGACTGCATTAAAACCACAGAGAATGACACCTCACCTTTGGAAGATGCAATACAATAGAAATCATCATCATGGTACGTATGGATCATCGTATATGAATTTTTAAGTATTTTAATTTTTATTGTGAGTTTTTTGTTGTAGTGGCTATATTTAATTTATGATGTAATTTATTAATTATAAACTAATATTCATGATGTCCATCATGATCATGAAGGCATTAATGGTCTTCCACGAGGAATGAAAAGTTATCCTATTCAATTCAGCAGGTTGCCCTACTATGAGCACCTACAAATTGCTCATTTGTTTGATACAATGCATATTGGAAAGAATGTTACTGAAACCTTATGGAGACTACTAGAGCTGAGGGATCAAAAAACTGGATGAAACAAAGAAAACATCAAATTATGGGATTTCGGTTGTCTTTGAGGTTACCAATGTTTCATCTAGAACTGAAAAACATCCAGAAGTCTCAGAAAATTGATACTATGGGTATTTGGAAGATATTATACAGTGTGACTTTAAATCCTTTAAGGTAGTTCTATTCATTGTCAAATGGTACAGGTTACGATTGAATCAGCATGATCCTAATAGAACTATTATTGAACATGATAATGGATTTACCATGGTAAACACAAGGTTGTTTGAGACAGGAACAGAGCCCTATGTTCTTCCAAGCCAATGTGAACAAGTATTTTACTCAGAGGTTCCAAGTAAAGCAGGCTGGTCGTTTGTTGTGAGACACGATCCAAGGGGAAGGCCGGTAAATTATAACCTAGATTATGGTAATGAAGAGGGTTCTCTGGAAGAAGAATATGATGATGAAGAGCATGACCAACTTGATTCAGCTGACGATGATGGTCCAATAGAACATGTCTAGGGAATAGTTGAATCAGATGATGTAGCAAACAATGCCATTGAAGATTATTCCGATGATGACACAATGAGCGTAACTGATGATGATGACGATGATGATATGGCCAATCCTTACAATGTTGACACAGATGATGATACAGATGGCACATTATCTTCATCATCATCATCTTCCTCATGATGATGATAGTCATCATCAACATCATCATCATCATCATCATCCTCATGATGATGATAATCATCATCATCGAGATCATCATCATCATCATGAGCATCATCATAATCATAATCATTGTCTTCATCGGCATCATAATCATCGTCGTCATCATCATCATCATCATTGTCATCGTCGACATCATCATTGTCATCGTCATTGCCATCATCATCATCATTGTCATCGTCAGCATCAACATCATAATCATCACCATCATCATCAATGTCATCATCATCATCATCATCATCATCATCATCATCACCATCATCATCACCATCATGTTCACCATCATCATCACCATCATCATCAACATCATCATCATCAACTTCATCACCATCATCATCATCATCATCATCACCACCACCATCATCTTCATCATCATCGTCATCATCATCATCATTGTCATGATCAACATCATCATCATTGTCATCATCATCATCGTTGTCACGATCAACATCATCATCATCAT
This sequence comes from Pseudotsuga menziesii, assembly GCA_001517045.1. Lineage (NCBI taxonomy): Eukaryota > Viridiplantae > Streptophyta > Pinopsida > Pinales > Pinaceae > Pseudotsuga > Pseudotsuga menziesii. The sequence continues at coordinate 44,483 of LPNX010049088.1, read as the reverse complement.
CATCATCAAGATGATCATCATCAACAGAATCATGATCATCATCATAATCATAATCATCGTCTTCATCAGCATCATAATCATCATCATCATCGCCATTGTCATCATCTTCATCAGCATCATAATCATCACCATCATCATCATCGTCAACATCAACATCATAATCTTCATCATCATCGTCATCATTGTCCAAGGAATAGTTGAATCAGATGATGTAGCAGACAATCCAGTTGAAGATTATTCCGACGATGACACAATGAGCATAACTGATGATGATGACGATGATGATATGGCCAATCCTTACAATGTTGACAGAGATGATGATACAGATGGCACATGATCATCTTCATCATCGTCGTCATCATCATCATCGTCTTCCTCATGATGATGATACTCATCATCAACATCATCATCATTGTCATCCTCATGATGATGATAATCATCATCATCATCATCATCATCGAGATCATCATCATCATCATAATCATCATCATCATCATAATCATAATCATCATATTCATCGGCATCATAATCATTGTCGTCGTCATCGTCGTCATCATCATTGTCATCGTCGACATCATCATTGTCATCATCATCATCGTTGTCATCGTCTTCATCGTCATCATAATCATCGTCATCATCGTCATCATCATCATCATTATCATCGTCAACATCATCATTGTCATCGTCGACCTCAACATCATAATCATCACCATCATCATCAACATCATCATCATCAACTTCATCACCATCATCGTCGTCATCATCATCATCATCACCAGCATCATCACCATCATGGTCACCATCATCATCACCATCATCGTTGGCCTCAACATCATAATCATCACCATCATCATCATGAACTTCATCACCATCATCGTCATCATCATCATCATAATCACCACCATCATCATCTTCATCAAAATATACTCGTATTTATCAAAATATAAATATTACTCGTATTTATCAAAAATATTACTATATAATAACATCATTGTCGTCGTCGTCATCAACATCATCATCAACAACATCATCAACATCATCATCATCATCAACAACATTGTCATCATTGTCATCATCGACATGAACATCATAATCATAATCATCATAATAAAAATTAAAAACATATAATATATAATAAAAATAAAAAACATCATAATAAAAATAAACATATAATAAAAATAAAAATAAAAAATATATAATATATAATAAAAATAAAAAAACATATAACATATAATAATATATAATAACAAATCACAAGTGTATTTGGACATTTCCGCGACTCATTTTGGACAGTTCAGTTCAATTTGGAAGTTCTTGTGAATTTGGGAGTAGGTCCGCTGGAGCACAGGGTTCAGCATTGGAGCTCACGGTTGATAATTGGAGGTCAGGGTTGAGAATTGGAGCTCACCGTTGATAATTCTAGCTCACGCTTGAGAATTGGAGCTGACAATAAAAATTTGGAGCACACGGTTCACGTTTTCGAGTTCCAGTTTTGGATTTGGAGCTCATGGCTCAACGGGTAACCATCATGACCTCCTTTTTTTGGGCATGCTGTGACAATGGTTATTGGAATCCTGTGACAAGGGTTTTTGGGTGACAAGGGTTTTTTGTGCGTGCTATGATGTTTTCTCCTTTGTGGGATAAGCTTGAATGCAGACAAACCCTTCCTCATTTAGTGGGTTATGAACTCGCTATTCATAACAGACCTTCTTACCCTACAAATGAGAAACTCGCTATTCCGGTCATGAACTTAGAATAGGGATTCGTGCCTCACCCCCTCTCATATATGTGACTCACTATTATAGTGATCATTCATTTTGTAGCGCATCTATAGCACGTAGGATAAAAGACAACTAAAATGCCCCGTTTTCTCGGGCGTATTTTTGATAAAACACGGTCAGATTTCTGTTGGAGAAAGGTTATTTTCACAATTTTACAATTTCTGCAATTGTATGTGATTGTCTCTGAGCAAATCCATGATTTTAAAACGACCCAAATCGTTGGAATTATGATTTAACCACTTTAAATTTCGATTTAGACCAAAATTGATTTGCCGGATTCCGGCGGGTTAGGGGCGTTTTGGTTAGCATTTATACTGCTCCCATATATAGATGTAATTACACAATTTCTCTAGTTTTGCATAGACAGGCTTGATCAAAGAAGTACTTCGAAGAGACTGATTATCCGGACCTATCGAACGGTTAAAATAGAACTAAGAAATTGGGGCCCCTAACTACAACTGGTAAAACCCCTCTTGAGGAAAGGAAGGTCAGACTATCTTATGGGAATAATAAGGGAATAAAGACTTCCATAATGAGGAGGTCTTACTTCACAAGGAGGTATTAATTCACCAGACTAGTTCATCCTCATATTCAACCGATAAGGTAAGATACTACAGGGAATAGATGCCCTTAATATTTTAGAAGGAAAGAGAAAGAAGGGGTAGGGGTTGACTTTCATGTTTCCAGCTTAGGCAAGTCATAAGGCAGGAAAGGAAAGTAATAAATAAAGTAATAAGGGGGTTCCAATCACCCGCGCCACCACAGGGTACCCATTTTGGTGGTGCCAATAAAGAGCAGGTCTTAAGGCGGAGAGTGGTACCATATATAGGGAATGACCTTGGATCAATCAAAAATATACCATAGGGAAAAGATCCTCTCAAAGCCAAGACCTTGAAAAACACACTAGTTCGGGGCCCAAAGTCCTTTTAATATCATCGTCAAACAAAAATTGTCCATGAGGACAGAGTTCAAGAACTCTGTCCACATGAACTATATCTCACAAAAGATATGATTTAGGAATAAGTTTTTATTTTTCAAGTGTGAACTAATTATTTTCCAACTATGAATTAATTATTTGAAATCATATTAGACTCCTTAAGGATATAGAGCCATTGGACTAGCTTATAATGAGTAATGGGTTTTAAATTTAAGTTATGAAAAACGATAATGAATCCAATAGCAATTTAATATAAAAGTAAAAGTATAGTATTTGGTTAGGAGATTTTTATTACTGTATTCATAGTAATAAATTGTTTGCATTAAATCTATCAAAAGAAAGATGTGGATGGTGTCTTTAATAGTTGGGAAGATTATTTGCATTTAATTGTAATTTGTTTATAAGACTTATCATTATTCCATTGAGATGTTTCCTTTCAAGGTTGTGTATGTTAGGAATAGTTACAAAATAACATGCATTACTGCGTTTCCTTTCAAAGTGCTGCAAAACTGTGTTTCCATAAATTTTGTAGCATTTTCCCCTGTTTTACAGTGCATTCCCTACAAAAGTTTCACCTTCAAAACTTTCACCTTCAAAACTTTTGTAGAATTTTCATTGTTTTTACACTGTTGGCACTGCAACATTTATGAAAACTGCATTGTTTGTGCAAAAACTTGTCTGGAGGCTTTCAAACCTTTTCCAAGGTTCTAATACTAAAATTTAAGCATGTTATGGTTTAATTTCATCAAATTTATCTCTTGCCTCAGCAAGAAGTTTTAGATTACCTACACTGACCTCATCTTTCAACATTTCCAACTCTTTCTTCATATTTTTTTCGGCTGCACCTATGTGCCATCTTTCCTAGACTTCTGTACAAATCAAAAGGGATGTCTAAAAATGTTTTTTCGATGAAATGTAACAACAATTTGAAGTGAAATTGATACTATGTCAAATATTCCTTCACGTGTAAAAGAATTCCTTATGGCAAATAAAAGTTTCTCATATTTCTCTGACAACCAAGGTTTGGGTATCCCATGAGTTAAATTTGATCCCTTGTGTTCTTCTTTAGAAAATCATCATAATTTATCAACTGAAAATTAGCGGAAGTATGACCCTCTAATGAGATCCATAATTTACTTAGACAAATACTAATTGCATAATAAATATCTATTAAAAAAAACTTTACATGAATAATAATTTTAACTCTAATTATGAAATGTGTTAGTCAAGAAACTACTAGCGCTCATAGCAATAACAATTACAGACATGTAACTGTTGGAGCAGGGTCCCGCGGCTACAGAAGAAGCTTCCAGTTTAGCAGACAGACAGTTTTGGTGGAAAGAAGATAAGATAGAGCTACGACGTCGTAGAACGTTTCCAGCTACAGAGCAGAGCCGGAAACCATGACTTTTAAGATAGAAAAGTCAAGAAAGGCAACGGTACCTGAGCGGCCAAGAAGAGAGAGCTCACCCACTGCATTGAAGAAAGCGGCGGAAGACAGGAGAGCTCAGCGACCCTCATAAAGGAGAAGGAGCAATGAGGCTGAAGCATTGAAGACAAAGGACAGAAAAGTGAAGCGGTGCACAGTACCCATGATCAGCGCCGGGAAGCATGGAAGACTGCAGAGAGCTGTGGTGTGACGGAAAGCGGCTACCTCAAGTACAAATATGGCTGACTGTCACTAGTTAGGGTTTTGGGTTACTGTTGGGACAGGCCCACAGTGTTGTAATGGCGAGACCTTCGGGCTGCCTATAAAGGGATATACTTTGTATTGTAAAAGGGTTGGTTTGTTCAGTTGTTAGTTGTTTTTATAGATTATTAGACTGTTGTAAAAGCCTAGCTCCAGTTCTGTTATTAGTGGTAGCAATCTTACTGTAACCAGTAGCTGGCTTATAAAGCGTGCATGTAACGATCCGCAGGGATCGACAGAGAGGGAAGAGTATATTGTAGGAGAGCAATATAGAGAATATCAGAGATCTAAGAGAGAAGATCTTGAGCTGCATATGCGGTGCAGCAGAACTGTCTTTTACCTTCCCCTGAGCTATAATAAAAACACAATTCTGTGGACGTAACTTCCATCCTGGAGGTGAACCACGTTAAAATTGTGTGTTATGTGATTGGATTATGTGTTATGTTTACTTATGCATTTATCAGTCATTTCATAGACTTTGTTTACAGTTTAATGAATGAAGGTGTTAATCAGTTCACAGTAATATAGAAGGATAAACATAAGTTGAAGTCTTTGGCATGTTGTATGTGGTTCATTTATGCTTTGCGTGAAACAGTCACTAGTTGCAGTATTGAATAGCCTTTATGTTAAGTATTGCACGTCGACCCGAGAAACGCTAAGTGCGCTAAACCGCGGAGGTAGGATATCACAGAGAGGTGATACCGCACCGGCAGAGGAGTTGCGGTGCGCGATACCACAGGTTGAGGACTTGGCGTTGGGCAGGAGCTGCGTGTCGCACGGTGCGAGGCGATGCGGTAAGGTTGGAGATATCGTGACTCAGGGAAAGTGCGTGACGTAGAAAGGGGCCGCACGACGGTATAAAGGAATGTCTCGCGGCTAGAATAGCTGCGAGACGAGGAGATCGTGCGACGCGAGTAGAAGGTCGCGCGACGCGCAGAGAAAGAGACCTCGCAGCTAGGGGAGCTGCGAGTCGCAAGTAGGATTGCCACAGAACCTGGTCCAAGACACTTGATTCCTTTTCCAACCCATTAGAATCACTTCGGGTGAGACTTCAGGCCGCTTTGCGGTTGTCGCCGAAAGGGCCAGTGAGCTAGGGGTGTTGTTGGTTGATTATAGTAAACCTGGGTCTACCCAGATGACCAACAAATGATTCCATTGCTAGTTTTGAACAACTGAGCGCTAATGTTCTGTTGGAATCCTACTAGAGAAGAGTTTCACCAGTGGCTGGAGTCAAACTTAAAGGATTTTGCCAAGAAAGAAAATCGGAGCCCTAAATTGAGCACAGAGGACTGGTTACAAAAGCATATCTCTTTAGATATACACGCGATATTTTCTGCAACCTATGGAAACGAGCTTTACGACTGGTTATCAAAGTTGACAGATAGGGACATATTCAAAAAGAAAAGAAACATTGTCTGGACACCGGAGCTGATTCAGACCGTGCAGAGCCTCGATAATCCCATTACGAGAGCAGTGGACTTTTGGCTTGCGAGTGTGCTAGAAGGCTTTGTTACAGAATTTGCAGTTGACCAGAGAAAAAGCTTCAGCGAGGCTGAGCGGTACTTCTTCAAAGGATATCGTGGTAAGTACCTAAAATCTCTAAACTTGTCCATCAAGATGCTGCTACATGAAAAAGGAGTAATGGACATGATTTCAGAAGAATAAGTAAAGATAGTAATGTCACAAGAGTTTGAAAGTGATTTTGATGACATTGGACGAACACGTAGTGGCAAGAAATATAAAGTAGCTTTCGGCTCTCTTGTATTTGGAGACAGTTCAGACAATATTAGGCAACCGAGTCCTAGTACCACAGAAGAACCAGAGGGGGGTATCCCTTACCATCCCTAGACCCCATAGAAATCGACCGGGACTCAGAGTAATCCCGTAGGTACTCCATCCAGTAGCTCATAGACAGTACCTACTACCGCTACATCGCCTTCACCTACACCGCCGAGTGGTAGTAATCTAGTAAATCAGAACCCACCGCAGAGAAATAGAATGGGAGATGATATGAAGCTACCTACCTTTAAGGGTACATGAGCAGAGGACCCGGAACAGCATTGGTTTCTATGCGAAGCCATGTGGACCATTAAGCAAATTCACGATGATAACATTAAACTTGTACAGTTGGTCACCACATTGAGAGAACGAGCTTTAACATGGTATATGAAGTACGCTACCACACCCAGAACACTCGTCCAGGTCAGGACTGCCATGATTAAAGAGTTAAAGAAACCTAAGTCTGAGTCTCAGTGTATAACAGAGCTCAAGGATATTAAGCAGCTACCATCAGAGTCAGTATGGGACTTTGACCAGAAATTCAAAGCTCTTATAGACCAAGTAAGCTTTGAGTTTGCGCCGGAGCAGTATAAGGAATGGTTTATTGCAGCGCTGCTCCCTCACATCAGACTGCCACTAATGCAGCAGAAACTCCAGATGCAGGATGACGCGTTGGAGATGGCGATGAAGTTAGAAGCTTCACCTTTAGCTGAAACCAGCATAGGCATGACAACTCTACGAAACCAGTTGGCCAACCTCATGTTACAGATACATGAACTTAAGAAAGGGAAAGAGGTTATGCAAGACATATGGTGCTTACGATGTAAAGCACAAGGTCATACCAAAAACAGTTGTCCAGTATTTGCAGAATATTTAGCGTCAGGGGCTCCTAACCCCTTACCACGAACGCAAGGGCCATGGTGTGAAATATGCAAAACACAAGGACATCAGCCTCAGCAATGCCCTTTGCTTCAGAAGTATGTACAGACACCTAAGAACCTATACTGTGTCTTCTGCAAGTCTGTCGGACATGATGAACAGGATTTCCGAGCCTATGATCTCATGTTAGATAGAAAACATGACGTTTACAGAGTCCAATCAGAAACACAGGGTCCAGCAGCAAGACCACAGCCTGATCCGGCTTACGGTGGAAGTGGAAGAGGATTCAGAGGACAAGGACGTGGAGGAGGCTTTAGCCGAGGAGAAGGTTTTGGCCGTGGTCATGGACCAATCAATTGTTATAACTGTGGAGTTATAGGGCACTATGCTAGGGACTGTCAGAGCCCCACCAGCACTTGTAACTACTGCAAATCTTATGATCATACTATAGAGGAATGTCCTACCTTGATAGCTAAGATCAGAGAACCTAAGCCAGCAGCACACCAGAACATCCAGCCTATTACTGCTGAGCAGGTAGAGATAGAACCAAGAGTCAATATTGTGACTCATAGCAGTGCTTCCACCAGTCAGACATCGCAGGATATCGAAAAGAACACAAGTCAGCAGTGGGTGCGCAGAGCTCCTAGTAAAGCAACATCATTCGACCTGCAAAAGAATAAAGAGACATTTCAGGAAGCCAAGGCTTCCTTTGATGAACCTAGGCAATCAGGATCGCAGGTACCACCGTCTAGGGGCGTACCGCAGCAAGCACCTTGTGGCGATAGCCCTGAACAGATACCGCAGGCTACCACATCGGGAAGATGCGACGAGGATGAATCGACAGGAAGCGTACAATCCTTCCTGTGCAGTTGCTTGAAACTCGTGAGAGATTAAAAAGCTATCAGCGAGCTACAGCGCATCATAGATCAATGTCAACAACCTTCTCTCTCGGGCAGTGCACACCGCGCTGTTCATAATATTACAGGACATACAAGGACCGGAAGAGAGATGAAGCTCACAGCACAGATTGGAGAATTTGAAATGGATGAGGTCGTCTTAGATCTAGGATCAGAGGTGAATGTTCTGACTAAGTAGACATGGGAACAGATGGGTAGCCCTCAGTTAGTCAGATCACCTATCCACCTGAGATTAGCTAACCAGCAGCGAGTATCACCATTGGGTCGACTACCGCAGGTGCCAGTTGACATTGACGGAGTTCACAGTTTTGCGGACTTCGAGGTTATAGAAATCATTGGCAACAGTCGACCGTATCCAGCATTATTAAGTATCAATTGGGTGATCGGTAGCAAGGCTGTCATTGACCTAAAGATAAGACAAATGACCTTTGAGGATGCGCAGATCCGGGTCATCGCGCCGTTGGATCCTCACCAGGGTCCTAGATATATTGAACCTATCCGAGCAGAGGAGGAGGCACATAACATGGATAGCCTCTACCAGATGACTGCGAACCAGAACGACTACATCAATCTAACCGCAGAAGGGAACATTAGTTGGCGATGTGACAGCTCATGTGCATCGGATTCCGATGTCGGTCTAGAGAACTGGCAAAACAGACTTTACGAAGTCTCAGCACACAGATGTGCGTTTATGAGTAAGTCACTGCGATGGATTGGCACAGAGATCACTAAGATTCCATCATATCATGGTCTGACAGATATCCAGGACTTCCTTGAGCAGTTTGAGCAACAGATTCCTTCCGAGCAGAGGATCGCCGCTATGGACCTTGCAGTATGAGCCACACCTGCAAGATGGTGGTATGCGCATAAAGAGAATATCGCATCATGGGGTGATATTAAAAGATTGATGGCGATCAGATTTTCTGTCGACAGAGAGTATGTCCAGCAGAAGTACACAGGAGAAACTGATCCCAGGACACACATTCAAACATGTGAATAGAACTGGTCGGACATTCCCGAGGATGAATGGGTTCACCGATTCATTCACACATTGGACACAGTTCCAAGGAACTGGTACACAAAGACCGAATTGCGCAAGGGGACGACCACATGGTCACTTATGACAGACAGTTTCCTACTCACCTTCGCGTTTGAATCAGAACATCCAAGTGTTGCTCAGGCCCTAGACATAATCAAGATCAAGATATTTGAGGACTGTACCATCTCAGTGCAGGCTCAACCTGAGTGGGCCATCCAGTTGCAAGTCGCGCTTGAGTGGTATAATTTCGCAGCAAAGTCAGACAATGAAGATAAGAATGAGGATGAGGATTCTCGCAACACCAACATTCCGGAGTCAGAAGGGACTCGCGACGTTGGGGGACCACAGTTAGAGATTCCAGCAATCACTGAGCCCATCAAGATTAAAAAGATCAATATTGGCACAGACACATAACCTAAGTTTGCCTCTATTGGAGACTATTGGAACGATGAAACAGTCAGACAGATTGCAGATTTGTTACATGACTATCAGGACCTATTTCCCACCAAGTTCACAGAGATGAAGGGAATAGTTGGAGACCTAGGAGTTATGAGGATACCATTGAAGGAGGATGCTAGACCAGTCAAGCAGTGCCCATATAGATTGAATCCGTGCTACAAAGAAAAAGTTAAGGATGAGATTGATAAGATGCTAGCAGCAGGCATCATTGAACCAGTGGAAGAAAGTGAATGGGTTAGCCCCATGGTCGTGCAAGAGAAGAAAACAAAAGGGGACATCAGGATCTGTGTTGATCTGTGCAAGCTCAACCATGCATCGCTTCACGATCCATTTCCAACACCGTTCACTGATGAGTTATTAGACAACATGGGAGGATAGGAGGTCTACTCCTTCACTGATGGCTTTTCAGGCTACCATCAGATCAGAATACATCCAGAAGATCGATCCAAGACCACCTTTGCAACAGAATGGGGCTCGTTCCAGTATACGGTAATGCCCTTTGGTCTTAAGAATGCACCAGCTATATTTTCTAGAGTAGTAGTTGCTGTATTTAAAGAATACATCCATAAATTCTTAGAAGTATATTTTGATGATTGGACTGTATTTGGACTAATCGACAAGCACATAGGAGACTTATGACTGATGTTAGAGAAATGTAGGCAGTACCAGATTTCTCTAAACTTGAAAAAATGTATATTTTGTGCACCATTCGGTATTTTGTTGGGTCATATTGTGTGCAGACAAGGCTTGATGGTAGATCCCGCGAAGATCGCCATCATTGTAAATCTTCCAGCACTCAACTCAGTCAAGCAAATGAGGACAGTACTTGGTCATACCGGGTACTACAGAAAGTTCATCAAGGGCTACGCAAAGATTACAGCACCAATGGAGAAATTGCTAAAGAAAGATGTAAAATTCCTATGGAATGAGGAATGTCAGCAGAGCCTAGACATACTTAAGGAGAAGATGGTTACAGCCCCCATCTTAGTATTTCTAGACTGGACTAAGCCATTTCATGTACATGTGGATGCGTCTGGAATCGCACTAGGGGTTGTTTTAACACAACCAGGAGAAGGAGATATTGACCATCCCATTGCATATTCCAGCAGAAAGCTCTCGACAGCAGAAAAGAACTACACCACAACAGAAAGAGAAGGCCTAGCTATGGTGTACGCGCTGCAGAATTTCAGGCACTACCTGTTGGGTGCCTCATTTAAGATGTTCACTGACCATTCCGCGTTAAAATATCTGGTCAATAAGCCAGTGTTAGGGGGGATAATCTGCATATGGTTACTCCTCTTTCAAAAGTATGATTTTGAAATCATTGTGAAACCAGGCAGACTGAATGCCGGACTTGATCATCTGTCGCGGATAGACTCAGGAGAAGAGCCAAGTAACCTAGATGACAATCTGCCAGATGCGCCATTGTTTTCTATCCAGATCGCAGACGATTACTATGCCGATATTATTCAATTCCTCACTACAAGAGTAGCACTTGATGAGTTTACTAAGCAGCAAAAGAAGCAGTTGGTTGTTAAAGCAGCAGACTTCACCCTCATTGCAGGACACCTATACAAGTTAGGTCCGGATGAAATTCTGCGCAGATGTGTGATGCCACATGAAAAAGATGCTATTATCAGAGAGGCACATTCAGGAACCGCAGGAGGTCATTTCGCAGGAAAGCCAACTGCGCAGAAAATCTTGGAGGCAGGATTATGGTGGCCTACGTTGCATAAAGACACCAAGGACTTTTGCATATGCTGCGATATCTGCCAAAGGGCAGGAAAAACCTCGCGACGCGATGAAATGTCGTTGTGACCGCAGGTCACGCTGCGCGCATTCGACAAATGGGCTATAGATTTTGTGGGTCCTATCAACCCACCCGGAAAGTGCACTGGTGCGAGATATATTATCACTGGAACAGAGTACCTCACCAGATGGGCAGAGGCCAAAGCAATAAGAAATTGTGATGCTGCTACAGCCGCACAGTTCCTTTTTTAAAACATCATCAGTAGATTTGGATGCCCAGTAATTTTGATGAGTGATCAAGGCACACATATCTTGAACAGCACTATTGAGGCCTTGACAGAAGAATTCCAGATTCAACACCATAAGAGCACTCCCTACCACCCACAGGCTAATGGCACGGTGGAGGCCTTTAATAAGATTTTAGAAAATGCTCTTACTAAGATCTGCAATAGCCAAAGGAATGATTGGGACCTCAGAGTTAACGCTGTATTATGGGCATACAGGACCACATGCAAGAAACTTACGGGACACACACCTTTCAGCTTGGTGTATGGACAGGAGGCTATTATGCCTATGGAGTATATTCTTCCCAGTTTAAGAATCGCTCAGATTACCGGGATGACTGATACAGACACAGTGGAGGAAAGGCTAGCACAGCTGCTTGCCTTAGAAGAAGACAGATTCATCGCCGGATTCCATCAGAAAGTGCAGAAGGCACGAGAAAAAGCTTGGCACGACAGACACATTAAGATTAAGACTTTCCAGATTAGAGACCTAGTGCTCTTCTACAACAGCAAATTCATTAAGTTTCCAGGAAAGTTCAAGACGCATTGGCTAGGGCCATATCAGATACAACAAGTTACAGAGGGAGGTGTCGTTCAGCTCAGCTAGCTGAATGGGGAGCTTCTTCCCACATGGATTAATGGCAGTAGGCTTAAGCTCTATAGTGATAGCCACCCCGCCTCTCAGCCCTAGCTTAGCCAGTTTATGGTGGTGCAGATGTCCAGTGTAGTTGAAAGGAGGCATCGCACCGGGAACTAGTCTACACCGGCAGGTATTTTCTAAGTATGAGGAATCGCATAAGGTCGGTTCATTTTGTGAAAAAAAAAAGTATTGTTTTACGCAGGTGATGCGGAGTCGCATCGCGGTAGTGCAATGTTTCCCTGTGCCACGTATTCACATTGGTAACCGACAGAGGGCCAGTCAAGTCACCCTCTGACAGGAAGTTAATGAGGAAACGACCGGTATATCTTACCGTAGATTTGGCAACAGTATAATCAATTTTTCCAGATTTGGCAAATCTTCGACGAGACCGGCGCCTGTACACACACTTCGAGGGAAATTCTATCGGATTTCCGCATTTATTAAGGATCGGATGGCGGGTGTGGTCTTGTCCAGGCATTTATTACGACCGACGGGTTCAGTCTAGATGACCATTGCGTCTGGGATTATCGTATTGGGCATAAAAGCAGAAAGTATTCAATTGGGACGGTTACGTTTGCAGAAAAATCGAGAGCTATAGAGTAAGTTGTTAAGAATTCCCTGTGAAGAGATAAGTTTGTTACAGAGTGCTGTGATTTTCAGAAGTTGCAGCCATTTGCACGTCCGCTGTTTTGTACTAAGAAGGTTCTGTTTAAGGACGAACCTCTAGAAGACATGCCGAGACGCTTCGACCCTGGTGGTCGTGGGTCCGCTATGACGACGCCACCCAGGGTTGTGAAATTAAGTACATCACAGGTCAGACAGCCGCCAAGGATGAAGAGTCAAGCGCCAGAAGTAGAAGTTGTCACCAAAGTCTCTGCTAAGGAGAAGAAGAACGCCGAGCCGATCACTGAAGATAAGAAAGCAGAGTAGAAGAATGATGAGAAGAAATCTCCCGCCAGGCGGAAAGTAAAAATGAGAAAAAGAAAGCAACGGGAGAAGGTCACCGACCTATCTGATCAGCTAGGAGAAGCACAAGAGATATCGGAGGCAACGAAATGAAAATCTGACGATCAGAGGTAGCATGTGTACCTGGAGCACCTCGAAGAGAAGAAAAGTGGAAGAGGACAGCAAACCCAGCAGACGGTAGAATTCCAGAACGCAGACAAAGGCTTGTTCTCGAAACGGAATTCATGGTTTGTATCTCTTTCATATACAAGGCTCCAGACTGAATGAAATGTTTGATAAGGATGGAAGATACAGATTTTCCTTGTGCTAAAAGTTCTAACCCAGATAAAGAGGAAAGGATATCTGTGGAAGACCTTTCAAACACTAGAAGATTCTCAAAAGGTTTCAGGAGCGACGAGAGCGAGACCATGACTACGAGCAAGAAGGATAAGAGAGCCCAGTGAACCAAGTTACAGAAACTACAAAGAGCGTGTCGAAGCGATGCAGAACGAAGTCGCGGGACTTCGAGACAAGTTTAATAAGGCTTCGCAGGAAGCCAAGGTAAAGCTACAGCAGGAGAAGCCCACTGGTAGTGGCTCAGGGACGAGCCATAAGCAAGTGTTAGGGGACTGTTGGAGCAGGGTCCCGCAGCTACAGAAGCTGCCAGTTTAGCGGACAGACAGTTTTGGCAGAAAGAAGATAAGATAGAGCTACGACGTCGTAGCACGTTTCCAGCTACAGAGCAGAGCCGGAAACCATGACTTTTAAGATAGAAAAGTCAAGAAAGGCAATGGTACCTGAGCAGCCAAGAAGAGAGAGCTCACCCACTGCATTGAAGAAAGCGACGGAAGATAGGAGGGCTCAGTGACCCTCATAAAGGAGAAGGAGCAACGAGGCTGAAGCATTGAAGACGAAGGACAGAAAAGCGAAGCGATGCACAGTACCCATGATCAGCGCCGGGAAGCATGGAAGACTACAGAGAGTTGTGGTGTGATGGAAAGTGGCTACCTCAAGTAGGTATGGCTGACTGTCACTAGTTAGGGTTTTGTTTTACTGTTGGGACAGGCCCACAGTGTTGTAATGGCGAGACCTTCGGGCTTTCTATAAAGGGATATACTTTGTATTGTAAAAGGGTTGGTTCGTTCAGTTGTTAGTTGTTTTTATAGATTATTAGACTGTTTTAAAAGCCTAGCTCTAGTTCTGTTATTAGCGGTAGCAATCTTACTGTAACCAGTAGCTGGCTTATAGAGCATGCATGTAACGATCCGCAGGGATCGACAGAGAGGGAAGAGTATATTGTAGGAGAGAAATATAGAGAAGATCAGAGATATAAGAGAGAAGATCTTGAGCTGCATATGCGGTGCAGCAGAACTGTGTTTTACCTTCCCCTGAGCTATAATAAAAACACAGTTTTGTGGACGTAACTTCCATCCTGGAGGTGAACCACGTTAAAATCGCGTGTTATGTGATTGGATTATGTGTTATGTTTACTTATGCATTTATCAGTCATTTCATGGACTTTGTTTACAATTTAATGAATGAAGGTGTTAATCAGTTCACAGTAATATAGAAGGATAAACATAAGTCGAAGTCTTTGGCATGTTGTATGTGGTTCATTTATGCTTTGCGTGAAACAGTCACTAGTTGCAGTATTGAATAGCCTTTATGTTAAGTCTTGCACGTCGACCCGAGCAATGCTAAGTGTGCTAAACCATGGAGGTAGGATATCACAGAGAGGTGATACCGCACCAGCAGAGGAGCTGCGGTGCGCGATACCGTAGGTTGAGGACTTGGCGTTGGGTAGGAGCTGCGTGTCGCACGGTGCGAGGCGATGCGGTAAGGTTGGAGATATTGCGACTCAGGGAAAGTGCGCGACGTAGAAAGGGGCCACACGACAGTATAAAGGAATATCTCGCGGCTAGAAGAGCTACGAGACGAGGAGATCGTGCGACACGAGCAGAAGGTCGCGCGACGCGCAGAGAAAGAGACCTCTCAGCTAGGGGAGCTACGAGTCGCAAGTAGGATTGCCACAGAACCTGGTCCAAGACACTTGAGTCCTTGGCCAACCCATTAGAATCACTTCGGGTGAGACTTCAGGCCGCTTTGCGGTCTGTCACCGAAAGGGCCAGTGAGCTAGGGGTGTTGTTAGTTGATTATAGTAAACCCGAGTCTGCCCAGACGACCAACAGTAACAACAATAAAATAAACAATTTCAAGACTCTTGGTGAGTAACAACAACAGTTTCAACAAGTAACAACAACAATATTAACAAGTAACAACAATAGTTTTAGCAAGTAATAACAGCATTTTCAGTGAGTAGCAACAACAACATAAATTAGTTTAAAACTGCTAGTGAGTAACAGTAGCGGCAATGATTAGTTCGAAACTAATCATAGCATTAGTTCGAAACTAATGCTTAATAAAAATATCCTAATACTATTATGGCAATTTATATAATATAAAATAACATATAATAAAAATAAAATACATATAATATATAATAATATATAATAAAAAATGACAAGTGTATTTGGACATTGTCACGACTCATTTCGTTTTGGACAGTTCAGTTCAATTTGGAGGTTTTTGTGAATTTGGGAGTAGGTCCGGTAGACATGGAAGACAACTCTATTGACCCATGGTAGCAAGAGCTCAACATCTTCTCCTCACCAGAAATTACCGGTATACCGTCCCCAGACACAGTGCAAAACACGCTGGATAATTAGACAGCTGGAACCGAGAGTAGGGTTCTGGTTTCTCCACCAAATGAAGAGCTACTAGGTGTGTTTGTCACACAGCCATTAAACCTGGCCTTAGGAAGAGGCCCGTACTCATTACACTCCATCCAACCTCTGATTTTGATTAAATAAACTATTTCGATCATTGTACGTGCATCTTCTTTGATGGGGCTTCAGCCAATCAAATTGGAGGTATAGGTGTTCATATTTTGATCACCCAGGACCACTATTTTTGCTCCAAATTGGGTGTTGTTCTGAGTGCAAACACCAGATTTGAACTACTTGCTTTATGGACTCTCCTTTATTATGCTAAATCCATGGTCCTTCCCACTATGCACATTCATGGTGACTCCACAGCCATCATTAATTGGTTCAATAGAAGATCATAACTAACTTTACTTGCACTTGATGGTTGGTGTCAACATATCCATGATATGGAACCTTACTTCATCAGCTAAAAGCAGTTCACAAATTCAGAGAACACAATACTAAGGCTGATAGCTTATCCAAAGAAGCATTAACCTTGGCCTCAGGCCATTTTCAATTTACTAAATTCATTGATGGTGAATGTACTGGTCAGGGCACTTTCCAGCTTTTCTAGTCCTTAGCACTTGAGTCTTTTATGTGTTGTTGCTATTGACATCCTTTGGATGATTAAGGTGGATGATCCCCTCATATTACTGATGTCTCTTATTTATTTCTTATTTGGATTAGATACTTCAGTATTAGACTTGAATTCTCAGTCTGTTGAAGGTTAGTGATGTGGATGTAGTTAAGATTCCTAGATTAGAGGTGTTACCTTTGAATGTTTGTCTAGTATTCCTGTGAAGCTGATCAATTGTATTCCTTAGGTTTGCATTAGGGTTGAGAATTAGTATGGGAAAACAAGTTAGCATTGCCTTAGGGTTGAAAATTAATATGGGAAAACAAGCATCATCAAGACAAGCTAAAAGGAATAAATTAGCAAATATTACAGACTGATATAAATGTATTTAACGTGCCAAGTAGCCAGATCTGGAAATGTCTGATCTTCACCACCACTGGGAAATATGCCTCTGAAGTGCTGGCTTATGCACTTCAGAGTAGCATAGAGGTTAAAACATCCACTCTAAAACTAAAATCATCTACAACATCACAAAATCATTCATGGGAAAACTAAAAACCACTTAAAGGAGATATGTTCTTTGAAGGAGATAGTCCATTAAAGGAGAACCTCCAGGTTTTGTATAGACATATATTGGCATAAATTGCAGTGTTATATGTGATGCATATGCATAACATATCATCTCAAGCTTGACAACATTGAAAGGATAAAGTACAATGGCCACAACCATACATTTGAAGCTTATGAAGCCTACCCAATTCATGTTAGCAAAAGGCAATGCAAGCAATAAGTTAGAATGGAGACTTGTATGTAACCAAAAGAGGGCCATACATTAGAATTTTTATGGCTACCAAATGCCCACACCTATTAACCAAAATCATTCATGACAAGCTTTTTCTTTAACAAGTTATTGGCTTACAAGTCTTTCCAAGTTTTTTTCTTATAAGTCTTTCCACGTTTTTTTGCTGGTATTTTGCTATGCTTATGCCAATTTTTTTTTTTGGCCATGATGCAGGTAGAACCAAATAGGTATTTTTCAGACCTATCTTCCTCTAGCGAAAGGGATTTTGGGAAGGCTAGAGGAAAGTGAGACATCCAGTAGGTCTACACAGGCTAGATTAACTAGATGTCATAAGATCAGAAGAAAAATCGACAAACGCATGAATTTTTTTCTCCAAGGAGGGGGGTCATGTTCCTATGATGATGAGATAGTGGGAGACATCAACATGCCCTTAAGGTACCAACACCTAGTGAAAAAATGGGTGCCTAGCGATCTTCCTAAAGTAAACACTGATTTTTGTGTGAATGAGAGGATATATAGAATTGCACCGTCCTCATTGCATGGATTGGGCTTGTTTTGCATGGACGGCATAAAGGTTAGATACGGTACATGTACAGAATTGATGGAGTATGTTGGACTCTGTTACAACTACAGTGATTGGATGCGCCTGGTACAATATACACGAAGTATGTGTAGATATGGGTTGTTAGCGAATTATATACAATTGAAAGACAAAGCTCAAAATAAAGGAGCAACGATGTACATGGACGAAAGGCCAAAACAACCGGTAATATTGCGGGTTTTATAAACAGTACACAACCAGGGTCTACATTAAAGCAACCCAACTGCATATTCGAGTCGCATGAAGGAAACCGTGTCTTTGTATGTGCAATTAAATCAATAGCTGCTGGCGAAGAACTGTTTATTGATTACAATTTGAACCGTGTAGATACAAACAATGTTAGTATGGTTGTGGTACAACAAACAATCTATAAGTCCTTTTATTAATTATTTTAACCTCTATAGGAATTTTTGTTAGCATATAATTGAAATTATCTACTTAATTTCATGTTTCCTTATGTAACTTTTAGTATGTTTTTTTATGCAGGGTTCTCTCAGGGCCACCTCCATCTCCGTAGATGTTTGTCGACCCGAGTCAAGGCAGCGGGTATACATCAATATTGCCAATGTAATATTAAATTTTAAGATGGGCATATAGATACGTTGTTATGTATTTTCATTAGTATATTAGGTTCGTTTATATAATATTATCGATTTTCCATGCAGAGTGTTTATCAGGGAAGCCAACCGGCTATTGATCAACCGACTACAGCATCAGGGCAATAACCAAACATGAATGTAATTCTCCATTTCAAATACTTTAAAATCGTAAACATGTCTATTGTGACGCATTATGTTTATTTTGTTATGTATTCTTTCATTTTTTATGGTTGCATTCATGATGGTAATGTTGTCTACCTTTTTTGCAGATTGACCGGGGAAACTCCCCAACTGTTGATCAGACGACTGGAGAATCGAAGCAACTATTTAACCTAAATGTAATTCCACATTCTAAATACTTCAAAAATGTACACATATAAAACATGTAGCATAGTGTTTATTTTTGTTTTTGTTCTGTATTTGTTAGCTTATACATATTGCGTTCATATAATGTTCTCTACTTTTTTTGCAGGTGGCTGATCAAGGTAAATCCCCATCTGTTGATCAAACCATGCCCTCGTTTAGGCATCAGGTACTCCTAGATGTAATCCCTAATATAATTATTTGCGCAAACAATATTTTCAAAGACTAAGCAATTTTTTATATATTTCAAATGCAAATAGGGGATTCCGTTTATGAAATGGCGTCTCAAAACTCTTTACAGAATGAGGTCTCTCGGTTGATGAGAGATAGTGAAATTAGAGAGTGTGAAGACCTGTTGAGGGTGCTACAAAGGACAAGGGAAAAAGAAAATGAGGAACGGGTTCGTCTGACATTGGCAGTTCCACTAACAGAAGGGCTCGAACAAAGGCTTCAATTGTTGTTATAGCAATGTAAACAACTGGATGTAAGTTATCGAATAAAAATGAAAATTCATTTATAAAAACTTTATAATATTTTATTTTATATGTTGTTGAACTTATAATACAATGGGTTTAATTTACAGTGTGCTATGGAGATTATCAGTGGTGTTCAAGGCAATGTTGGTCCCAGTGACCAAACCACTCCATGTACACCACATACTGCTCCCATATTGTCCACTGAATAATCAGCAACACGCTCTGTGACACCGCTGATGGCAGCGGAGGGTGAAGCCGATGGTGCCCCACCCACAACAAATGTTGTAGAAGATGTTGATGTAATTGTAACTTCAGAATGTATTCACTTGTATTTCTTATCTATTGTAACCCGATGTTCATTTCGGGATGTATTGTAATGTACTTGAGTCATGTCATACCACGATGTTTATTCCGATAAGTTTCTATAATGAGAAATTCATGTCAAGTCATTGTGGGTAACCCTCCTATTGGTCAAGGGTTAAAGTCCCCACAGTTGTGGGGCCCTTGGGTTATTAGACTATCCTAGTGAATTCGACCCTAGGTGAGTCATTGTAAGTCAGGGCAATAGTCCCCACCATTGTGTTACCCTCCTATTGGTCGGAGGAGGCAAAGTCCCCACAAGTGGTGGGGCACCAGGGTTATTAGACACTCCTAGAGATGTCAGCTCTAGTAAGTAATTGTTAAGTGAGGCCGACATGATGGAGTGGGTTCCAAGTGAATGGAAGAATATAAATAGATAGTGAGAGCCTCTCTATTTATCATACTCATACACACACACACACTCATTGGGGCGCATGAGTTAGAGAGGAGAAGCTCTCTCAGTGTGACAGAGAGAGACTGTTGCTGTCAGGAGATCATCTTATTGTTTTCTGGTTTTACCTTTGGTGTTGATTCTATCTCTGAGGAAGTTGCAGGGTTTTCTCCTTTATGGTTTCCTCGAGGAAAATTATTTGTGTCTCTTGTCTCTTGTGTTGTGCTTGTGTTTTATTGTTGTGCATGTTATTCTCTCAGTTAAAGATCCTAAGATCATAATGGTAGCTTGAATGATAAAAATCTAACATGGTATCAGAGCTAACCTGAGAAGAAGACATTATGCAGCTGCAGAAGCTAGGGCTTCTTACTTTTTGGGTCTCTCTCCACATTCCATCCACAAAAGTATGCTAGGCTAACTCTCCATTGAAGGGTGCATCTTTCTGTCGAAGCAGAATTCGATTCTGAGCATTTTCAATTTTCGATGCAGAAATTAGGGCTTTCTACAGAAGAGGAATTTTTTGAGTCAGCCCAGCATAGGATTTTTATCCTAATCAAAATATAAGTTTAGTTACCTGGATCAAGAAATTTGGTTGGGTGAAACTCCAGGAAAGTCAAACCCTAGCTTGACCTAGAGCTAGAAAAACCCTAAATACTAAAACTGTTAATTTTTGGTACATTCACTATATCCCAATATTGGAGAAGGATCAGGAGATAACATTTGCAGAGGCTGAATATAAAATCCTGATTTACATTGTGTCCAAAAATCAGTCTCATATTCGCAATATTCTGGGAGATATCATCCTTTCAAGTTAGGGTTCCAGCCTCTTCCATAATTCATCCCTAAACAGGACACCTGGGGAGAATTGATATAGCTTGGGATACAAAGGTTCAAATGGAATTCCTGAAGCTGTTCCAGAAAGGGAATGGACTATACTTTATGTGTTCCGGAGTTCATATCTAGAAGATGAAACAGTGACATATGGTAGTCTGTACAACTTCATTGTTCTGAACAGTCCTGTAACAGGTCACCTTGGGAAAATAATCATAAATCCCAATTGGTGAAACCAATTATGATGAAATATATGGTGTTGGATCAGAAACATGTGAATTTACCTTAGTGAGAAATTTCAAACATAGAAGAGTAGTAATTTAGGAGATATCACAGAAACAGTTACAGGCATTTCTGCAGAAGAAATTGGAAAACTAGGGCTTCCTGTTCCGGGAGCTTCCCTCCACTGTTTTTAGAAATGGAGTACATTGGACAGCTCCATTTGAAGAGATATATATTTCTATCCAGTCAAATCTAAAAGATTCCAAGTTTTGAAAATTAGGGTTTCTATGACAAACCCTAGATCAGCCAGCTACAGAACTAGGACGGACACCTCAAAACGGTAAGATCTAATATTTTGCTTTTTCCATTTGAGGTTCTCATTTCAAAGTGATCTATCACATTAGCTTGATGATAAGCTTTGTGAAGTTGACAACTTCCATGTATGGAGGTATATGATCTCTCTGAATAAAATGAGTTGGACACCTACATGAGTAGAGAGGTTCCAATTCCAGAGGGAGATGAGGCTAGAAGCCTTACACAAGAATAACTTGGTCAAGGCCAAGAAGATCATGGTTGATTCAGTCACGAATCAACTTGTACCACAAGTGTCTTCCTTA
>LPNX010049088.1:0-22706 GCA_001517045.1 Pseudotsuga menziesii | reverse complement strand
GGTCTCTCAAATCAAAGAACAACTTGAAGCGGTAAAAGAAGAAGTGAAGAATGCAGAAGTGGTGATAGCCACCTTGAATGGCCTCCCATGATCATGGGATTCATTCATTCGAGGAATGTGTGCCAGAAGGAAGTGATTACTTTCAATAGACTCTAGGAAGAAGAAGAAGCTTGACTCATAAGAAGAGAAGAGAAGATGGGAGCAATTGAAGATCAAGCTCTCACCATCCAAAGAAGATCCCTCAAGCAATAAGGAATATGAAGAACTCAACTCTTGAAGAATCTCTTATCCACCTTAGCATTTGGATAAGAAATGATGATATTATGAATGAAGAAGACGATGAAGCTAAAGGCTCAAGAAAGAGTCTACCCACAAAACAAATAAAGATAAGTATTCAATTGTCATTTCATTGTTTTGTTATGCATTTGTTTATATTTAGTTAATGTATTATGCATGATAGAATGTTTGCATTAATGACAGTATACTACTAATATGCATGTGATGGGTAAGTAGCTCATGGTGCTATACAACTCTCCATTGCTACTTATCTAGAATGAAACCTCTTTGCTGACATATTGGATTAGTGCACAATCTCAATGTTGTCCTGGTAGAGATGGAAGGCATCTAGAAAGTTTCAGTGAGATATGGATGAATGTTGTATTGGCTAAAGTAGTTGCATGATCATATATTTATGCACAAGTAACCAGTATGAATATTCCTTATGAAATGTTTCTAACCATACAAATGCATTTGACTTGTAGGAAAGATCACATACATAATCACCTACAAGCAAAGAAGGATGAGACTTGTTCCAAAGAACAAGTGACGACAGTTCAAGATGAAGAATAATATGATGAATGCAGGGACATCATTGATGCAGAACCTTCCAGCTATTAAGAAGTAACCAAGAAGAAAGGGAAGACCAGTTCAAGAAGAATGATGTTTAGGATACAGTATCGATACGTGAAGGGAAGTTCGTAGTTCCATCATGCAATAGATAGAAACATCGTACAAAGTAAGATTCGTAGCACGAGGCTTCTCATGAAAAGAAGGCCTAGACTACGAAGAGACATTTGCAGCCAGTAAGAGTTTAAACACATATATGATGAGCTTGATGAAGATATTAACCTTTGCTACAACGTTGAAGATGCAAGTCTATACACTAGATGGTCACATAGAATATTAGTAGCATAGGAAGCTACTTGTCACTCTGGTACATAATATTTTAGTGCATAGAGTATGGAAGACAGAGGGAGTATGATGCTCCACTTTAGAGGGAGTGACTGCAGAAGATCTAAGGTTCGACATGATACAACAGGATGGATATATTACTAATGACTCTAGGCTTTACTAAGAGTAAAGCAGATTCCAACCTTTGCTTCAAGGTTGAAGGCGAAAGACCAGTGATGTTCCTGTTATGTGTCGATGCACTATTTTTCTAGGCATGGAGGTGTGGAAGAATGTGGATGGAATCTTCCTTGGACAAAGGAAGTATGTAGTAGAGATCTTGAAGAGGTTCGGGATGATTGACTACAAGGCCATGACCACACCTATGGCATAGAACATGAATCTATTGAGTGATGCTTCATCAGAGATAGTTGATGCTACGATGTATTGTCAGATGATTGGGTCCTTGATGTACCTGACAAACACGAGACTAGACATTTGCTTTTCTGTGAACACCTTGAGCTAGTTCCTGACAGATCCGAGACATGTTCACTTGATTGCTGCAAAGCATATTCTGAGGTACCTGAAGGGTACAGTTGATTATGGGCTCAAGTACGATGCGATTCAGAAGATTAACCTGGAGGGTTATGTTGATTTAGATTGGGTAGGAAGTGCCATCGATAAGAAGAGCACTTCAAGGTGTTGCTTCAGTAGAGGATCAGGTGTGATCTCTTGGTTTAGTAGGAAGAAATCATGTGTAGCACTGAGTACAACTGAAGCAGAGTATGTCACAGCTTGTTCAGCTAGTTGTGAGGCAGTATGGCTACGGAAGCTATTGTCTGATTTATTTGATCTCCAGATGGGTGGCTACTTGTATACATTGTGACAACTAGAGTTGCGTGAAGTTGTCAAAAAATCCAGTGTTCCATGACAAGTCGAAGCATATCGAGATCAAGTATCACTATATCAGGAATATGGTGCAGAGGGGAGCAGTGAATCTCCAGTATGTTGTGACAGAGGAACAGATACCTGATGTGTTGATGAAGCCATTGGCCAGAGTGAAGTTTGAGTACTTCAGGTAGAAGCTTGGTGTTCTCCGGATCGAGGTTTCCTCCAAGGGAAAATGATGAGTCCCATAGCCATTCTGACATGGAGAGAGGATTGGTTCCTTCCATGGTCAGATGTAAGGGCTGAGCCATTCTGTCATGGTGAGAGGATTGCTTCCTTCCATGTCAGATATGAGTTTGGAGATCCATAGCCATTCTAACATGGTGAGAGGATTGGTTCCTTCCATGGTCAGATGTAAGGGCTAAGCCTTTCTGTCATGGTGAGAGGATTGGTTCCTTCCATGTCAGATATGAGTGTTGAGATCCATAGCCATTCTGACATGGTGAGAGGATTGGTTCCTTCCATGGTCAGATTTAAGGGCTGAGCCATTCTATCATGGTGAGAGGATTGGTTCCTTCCATGTCAGATATGAGTGCTGGCCATTCTGTCGAGTAGGACAGATGTAAGGGCAACTGCCATTCTAGGAATGGAGGCACCTAGTCTGTTACCAGGAAAAATCAGTCTATGACTGAGAATCCATTCTGATGTGACAGAGGGATGTGTTCCCACTTGATCAGATGTAAGGGTTGAACCATTCTATCATTGCTAAAGGATTAATTTCCTTCCATGTTAGATGTGATTTTTGGCCATTTCGACGAGTAGGTCGGATGTAAGGGCAACTGCCATTCTCTAGGAGAATGGAGGCACCTGGTCAGTTACTAGGTAGCTCAGTCGAGGAGGACTGGGGCCCATTCTAATATGACTATAGGATTGGTTCCTACAAGATCATATATGAGTGTAAGCCCTTCCATCATTGTGAGCATGATGTGTTCCCACCTGGGTGGATGTAAGTGCAGAGCCCTTTCATCTTTGTGGTAGGATGTGTTCCGGCCTAGATGAATGTAAGTGCATAGCCTTTCTTCGATCATGTGTTGATCAGATATAAGTGTTGAGCCTTTCTTCGATCATGTGTTGATCAGATGTAAGTGCAGTGCCTTTCTTCAATCATGCGCTGATCAAATATAAGTGCTGAGCCTTTCTTCGATCATGTGTTGATCAGATGTAAGTGCAGTATCTATCTTCAATCATGTGTTGATCAAATAGAAATGTTGAGCCTTTCTTCGATCGTGTGTTGATCAGATGTAAGTGCTGGGATTTTCTGATATGATTATAGGATTGGTTCCTACATGATCAGATGTGAGTGTTGGGCATGCCTTTCTGACGAGTAGGTCAGATGTAAGTGCTGGGCGTGCCTTTCTTCGATCATGTGTTGATCAGATGTAAGTGCAGTATCTATCTTCAATCATGTGTTGATCAGATAGAAATGATGAGCCTTTCTTCAATCATGTGTTGATCAGATATAAGTGCTAAAGAAGACCTACATGGAGGCTAGGCCTACAACCAGCATGAAAAAGGGCTGGCTCTGTAGAACTTCCTGTGACGAGAAGAATCATGAGATAGCACCCGTGTTGATCGAGATCAAGTGATGATCTAGATCCAGTGATGATGATCTAGCAGTGTTGATCTAGATCGAGTGATGATCCAGATCCAGTGATGATCCAGATCCAGTGATGATCCAGATCCAGTGATGATGATCCAGATCCAGTGATGATCCAGATTCAGTGATGATGATCCAGATCAAGTGATGATCCAAATCCAAATGAAGATGACTTATAGATGAAGATGACTTGAAGATGAAGATGAATTGAAGATGACGAAGACCTGACGATGACCAAAATGACACATAGAAGAAGACTTGTGCTGATAAATTGTGTCGAGCGAATACCTTCCTAGTTAAGAGGGAGTGTTGATGTAATTGTAACTTCAGAATGTATTCACTTGTATTTCTTATCTATTGTAACTCGATGTTCATTCTGGGATGTATTGTAATATAATTGAGTCATGTCATACCCTGATGTTTATTCTGGGAAGTTTCTATAATGAGAAAGTCATGTCAAGTCCTTATGGGTAACCCTCCTATTGGTCAAGGGTTAAAGACCCCACAGTTGTGGGGCCCTTGGGTTATTAGACTATTCTAGTGAAGTCGACCCTAGGTGAGTCATTGTAAGTCGGGGAAATAGTCCCCACCATTGTGTTACCCTCCTATTGGTCGGAGGAGGCAAAGTCCCCACAAGTGGTGGGGCACTAGGGTTATTAGACACTCCTAGAGATGTCGGCTCTAGTAAGTAATTGTTAAGTGAGGCCGACATGATGGAGTGGGTTCCAAGTGAACGGAAGAATATAAATAGATAGTGAGAACCTCTCTATTTATCATACTCATATACACACACTCACTCATTGGGGTGATGAGTTAGAGAGGAGAAGCTCTCTTAGTGTGAGAGAGAGAGACTGCTGCTGTCGGGAGATCATCTTACTGTTTTCTGGTTTTACCTTTGGTGTTTATTCTATCTCTGAGGAAGTTGTGGGGTTTTCTCTTTTATGGTTTCCCCGAGGAAAATTCTTTGTGTCTCTTGTCTCTTTTGTTGTGCTTGTGTTTTATTGCTGTGCATGTTATTCTCTCAGTTAAAGATCCTAAGATCATAATGGTAGCTTGAATGATAAAAATCTAACAGAAGAAGGGGTGGATGTAGGGCTAGATAGAGATGTGGAAGCATTTCCTGGATCTTCTCGTGTGACTAGCACTGGTTCAATAAAGTGTACATTTTTGGTGAATGAAGAATTGGTTCCAATAAAGATAGAGAGGATTCCAGGTCATTATAGATTGTTCAATGTACTTTTTATAATTTGTGTCTAATATACCGATAATATTTTCTAATGTTCACTAATGATGGCAATAATGTTTTGCAGGAAATGATATATTTTATAAACATCTATATGATTTGGCCTTGGAGATCTTAAGGCCCACCATACACACAATGTGGAACAAGTAGCCAAAATCTTTAAAGGATGATCTAACTAATTGCTTGGTTAGTCTGTTCGGAAAAGATACCTTTGATACATCGAAGGTACTACAGAAGGCTGGAAAACATCTAAAGATTGTCCGAGACCAATATAGGGTTCACCTAGAAAATAACCCTAGGTATGAGCACCCTCCAATGATTCCATCTATGGAGTGGAAAGCCCTGGTGGAAGATGGAAAAGAGAAGGGCCTGAGAAAATCGGGAAAGATACCACCAGGTGGAACAGGGAGGTATGCAATTCATTCCAAAATGTAGTGGTAAGCCTTATTATTACTAGTATTTATATCAATTTTGGTACATAGACTAATGTATTTTAAAACTTGATTAGGCTCTCGGACACATCTAAGGCCACAAAGGCAAGAACTGAAAAAATTGGCCAACACAAGCTTGGGCCTGGTGGTTACTCCAACTTGGTGGCCCGATATGTAAGTATCGCAAAACCCGAATCTGCATCCAAATATCATACAAATTATTATTTTTCTTTTGTTCTGACAAAATGCTTTAAAATTAATGACATCATGCAAATATGAAGGCCAACCGGTTCAAATAATTTCCCAGTGTGGATTACATGAAGCTTGGCTTCGAACATGGCTTTGACGCCGTTGTTGAACGCCGAAGAAGCTTGTCTGTGAATACTGCACTATCTTCTACTAATCCATCTGGTGCCCAGGTATGTGAAAACTGTATAGTTTAATGATAATTTATTAATGCTCATGCAATTCGTTCCTTATAAATAAACTAACGTAAATTATTTATTCCTTTTTGTGCAGGAAAGTAACGATCCCGTTCATGTTGAGGATGAAGTACATGACCAACCAAACAAATATCATGCTTCTCATCCTGGTAATGAATTTATTAATGTGCTACTATTTTTTATAGACCATTGTAGATGATGAACATTAATTCTAATTCTACACAATTCAACTACAGAGCATGTAGCTACAGATCATAACATGGAACAAGTTGGGCCAATACGAGATAATGTTGAACATGTTGATGTGCACATGGCAGGTAAAAACACACATTCGTAATATTTTTTTAATGAATTACTCGTATTTATCAAAATATAAATATATTAATGAAAGATTTTGACATTATTGCAGAAATTCATCGCCCCTCACGTGAAGTTCAACCTTCTGAGCAGACTAGTAGGGATACCGATGATCATATTCCTGAAGATGTGACTCTAACTAAATATTTAAAGAGAAGAAAAGTAAAAAGGAAGTGACTAAACAAATTTTTAGTAATTCTTATTTATTAAAAAAAAAATTAATGATTTTTCCTCTGTTTTATGAATGAATGCTTTACTGAATTGTTTACTGATATTTTTTTCTGCCATTGACTAAATTAATGTTTTAATGAATGAGTTAATGAATGGTTTTTTCAGTTGTTGAATGATTGAATGGTTTAATGAATGTTATAAAGAATGATTTAATGAAAGAATTTTTCAACTATTGAGTGAAATAATTTGCATTGTAGATGCATTGTTATTTGCATTGTGAAATACTGAAATAAATTGTTATTTGCAAGTATAGCCATTGGGTTTGGGGAGTTGAGAGTGATGTGAGGGGGGGGGGCCATAAGAGCTTCCACCTTCATGTGGTTGGTCCTGTTTAGTAGAGAATATTAAATTATTCTTGAAACAGAGAGGAGCTCAATGAATGGTAAGGAAGAATACATTAAAAAACATCTATTTCTATATTTTTACTGTGTAATTTTCACTATTGCTTTTTGACTCCTCCATGGGAACTTGTTGCAGATAGCGTTGAGAAACATTTCCATGGTTAAGAGGCAATAAATGGAGTTTTGATTAGATCGATCGCATTATATACATAGTAGTTTTGGTTATCCATGTTTTATCAGTTAATATATTCTTACTAATTATAATTTTTTGCTTACATAATTTATGTTAGATCATTATATTTTAAATTCCTTGATTACATTAAGCAATTGAGTGTCATTTAATGTTGCTTGAGGATTTTAAAGAACTCAGTTACTTGAATTGAATTAGTAAATGATAGATGTTATATAACATGTTTATATAAATGGTTGGGCATGATAGCTTCGGAGATAGATTGTTTGAATACTTGGTCAATTGTAGCAGGATGCGTTTATTTTTGCAACACACTCATGTCTTCATTTTATGTTTTCACGATGCTTTTGAACAAATAATGGCTTGTTTCTACATCATAAGTCCACATTCAATGTTTTCAAGATGCTTTTGAACAAAGAATGGCTTGTCTCTACATCATAAGTGCACATTCAATAGCCTTTGCAGCAAGAGTTTTTATATACTGAAAAACTAACATTCATTCTTTACTTGTTTACGGATTTTGTAATCCTGTAGATGCAAGATGTGGACAATGGTACACTGTAAAAGTGGACTCTTCAAAGGTTACCTTGGAAAATAGGGCAGATCTTCTTCAATGAGCTGAAGTTCATGTGTGTGCTTTTGATATAGAGACAACCAAGCTTCCTTTCAAGTTCCCTGATGCCGAATATGACATGATCATGATAATTTCACACATGGTGGATGGGCAAGGCTATCTTATTAAAAATCGAGAAGTAAAAACACTTGCCATTGTTTTATTCCCATTAGTCAGCCTATCCTTTGTTTTGGGATTTCTTTCAGCTATGTTTTGGGATTTTTATTGTTTGCATATTGATGTTGCATTGATTGTTATGAACATAGTTGCTCTTCTTTAGTTTTCCAATTCCTTTTCGTTTGTTTCCTGAGTGTGTATGGGTGGGGCATTGAAGACTTGGAGCACACTCCAAAACCAGAATTTGAAGGAAATTTCAAAGTAGAAAATGTGCCAAATGAGGTATATCTATCATTTACTGTTTACCCTAAGACTATAATTCTTAAAACAAGTATTGATCCCCTGGAATTTTGCTATGTTTTCCAAACAGAGCTTCTTAGGCGGTGGTTCAATCACATGCAAGAATTTAAGCCTGGGATTTATGTCACGTATAATGGAGATTTCTTTGATTGACCTTTCGTTGAACAACAATCTAAGCACCATGGAATGAAAATGAGTGATGTATGTTAATTTTTTTATCTAATATACTGGCATCTTATGCTTGCTAACCGTTGCTGGATTTTCGCTCAATTCTATGTTTAATTGGAAAAGGGGTTTATTATTTAGTGTATTACAATGAATGTATTGATCCACGAAGTGGACATATCAAGGCCCCAATGTATACTATGTTCCTGAATCCTTTAGAAGTTTTTCTCTACCTCTTAAAATTCTTGCATTGTTTTGCAACCAAGGATAGGTTTTCGACCATCATTATAAATTTTGACCCTTCTATTATCTAGCCACTTCATTTAGAAAGAACAATATGTGCTTACCTTGGTTGTTTGGAATTTGCAAGAGTGAAGTTAAATATCTATTGTACATTATTAATAATTATTTAAGGTAACATACTATGTTGTTTCTGTGTCTCTTTGCTATATGAAGTGGTTATGTATTTGTAGGATTCAATCTTATTCTATATCCCTTCCTTGAGCAAAGCTAGACTATTCTAAAAGTATTGAATGCCTCTTGGTCAGCAAGTTTATTTCTGTTATTTTTTTATCTTAGTTGTTTGCTTTGGTCCCCTCTGTTTAGAGACTCTATAGGTTCAGTGTCCTCCATCATCACTTATTAAGATTGGGGATGTAAAGCACTCTTTGCATGAAAGCTCTTTCTTATACAGGGAGAAACTTATGCAGATACTTATATAATTATCACAATGCATATGAAGGATAAATACAATTCTTTTGACCCATTTCATCTTAATCATGTTATAAAATACCACCCTTTAGAACTTTAGTCAACTCAAAATGGAGGTCAGGGGCACAGACAGTATATGGGGACTGCTTCATTCCACTTTCCAACTAATAGTTTCACCCAGAGAAGCACTGCATTGTGTTCAACTAGGAAAACTTGATTGCAAGCAACCTTTCTCCGACTCTTTCGAAAGCCAAGTCACATAGGCCATTTCTAAGTGGGTAAGTTGGGCTTATCCTGGATAAACCTGGTCCTTCTTCTGCTTCTAAGAGCTCCAGCAAAATATTTTATGGCCCTTGGTTTATATACAATGTTCACATAAAGACTTACCTGCTATGAACAAAGAGAATTTCTTACTATCCAACCTCATGGGGAAAATTGTAGAATCCAACCAATCAATCTCATGGGGAAAGTTCATTGGGGGACTATCAGCAATGTAAACAGCTATGATAGACAAGGAAACTAGGCAATAACAACACCTGAACATGTGGGCATGGGATTACATGACCTTTGTACATGAAACCATGTGGCCGTAAGTGAAATCTTTGGAATTTTTTTTTTAAATCCATCAACCGGCGTCGCTTTTCCGATGTTATTTCGACACTCCGGTCAGCCCATCCGACGGTCGTGCCATGACTCCGACGCTTCCTCCCGTCAGACGACCAACGATTTAAGTGTCGAACTACATCAGAAGGTCGACTCTTCTAGTGTCGGAGTGCGTTGGATTATTGACACTGTCTGAATTAAAAATCGACGACACCGCCATTTCTCAAACACTGTTGTCCGTCAAATGGCCAATGCTTCAAGGGTAAGAGGACGTCGGAGTTTCGACGGTTTATGCAATTTTGGTTGGCACTTCGAAAGAAATAACGGTCGAATATGTGACACAATGGTCTGTCGGATCTTCGACCCTTATTAGTTGACAGTCGAAGATCCAACGTTAGGCCACCGACACCAAAAAAAAGTGTATCTGTCAAAAATGAGACAGAGAAGTATCGGATTTCAGACATGCAAGGCGTCATATTTTGGGTTGAAATTATGGAGTGTGTGGGGAAGGATCTATGAGGATCTTGTCATTCTTCTTCAACTTATCCCATCAAACTCTTTCCAAAATCTATGACTTTTCAAATGCTATGAGATCCTCCCACTCTGGTTCAATCAGTCTTTAGTTTGACCATTGGACCTCCTCTAAGTTCTCATTTCTTGAACCAATGGTAGTCAAAGCTATTTCTGGTCATATCCTTCACCAAGAATATCCAAGAGCAAGAGTTGAGATCATGGTAAGTAGAGGAAGGAAGAGAGTTGCAAGACTTAAGTGGGAAGATAACGATACAGGGATTTAGAGGTGTACTAGAAGCTAAAGGGAAGAAATACAACACAGTAATATTCAAGAACTAAAGATTTGAAATTGCTATCACTTTGAGAGTGTGTTAACATTGTTCCATAAACAATAGAGCACAATCCATTTTTTTGAATTTTGGTTTCTTTTTTCCCAGGAGAAAGCTTGATAAATCTGTGTATGCATTCTCAATGGATTCTTATTATGTGTTGGTATATTTCCTATTTACAATGTGGATTCTTTATTTGGTTGCATTAGCATTGTTGGATGAGTAATTAAAAAAATAATGAATTGTTTCATTTTATGTCATCCAAATCTATTGTAAATATGTCAAAAGGATTTTATCTATAATAGTGATGATTCTTTGGTTGTTAAGGATAATAACATGGTGAACAACCTCTATATGTATTCCCCACCTGTTGCAGTCCTAGGAATATCCATCAGACCAATGGTAGTGGAGGAAGCCATGAATGGAGAGTGTTGGTAGCAAGACAGATGCCCATTTTTTTTAAATAATATGACAGCTAAAGGTTTGTTCATTATATTGAAGGACCTTGTGCAAGAAAAGGTTGTATATGTTTTCATTATGTGTGTTCTAAGGTCACTTGAATGAACACAATAGAATTCTATGTTAACAATAAATAGAGGTAGAGGATTTTGGAGGATAAGACACATGAACCCACCTTGTCTTCCCAACATATATTATGCAAATTGATTAGTAATGTGCTAATATAGTGCCAAAAGTGGTAATGAGAATGAGGGAACAGAACAAGAAACTGATTTCTTGATGATGTTTCTAGTAATGTATGGCAAAAGTAAGTGATAATCAAACTTTCGCAAAAATGAGGTGAGTATCCCTTGATAGAACTTGTGCAATTAAGCTTTCCTATCTTCACATGGTAAGTATCCTAAGGTACTTGCATGATACCGTAGATGGAGGGTTCTAAGATTAGTTGAGCAAAGGAAGGTATGGAATCTCGATAATTTGGCCTCCCTAAAATCAAATAGAAAACTTCAGGCCTTTGTAAATAACATTTATATGACTGGTAGAAAAGGCGAGCATACAACTATGTAAAGCTGGACTGAAAAAACCAATTATAAGATTTTCAAATAAAAGGAAGAATGTGTGTTACATAAAATATTACCAGATAAAAACATACATTAAAAAATAAAATGAAGTGTCTGTCAATTTTAGTTAAAAACTTTGATAACATGTAAAAGAGACATACCACTAAAATTGAACGTGAATCTGCATGTACTGGAGAACCATGTGAAACATCCATCCCAATAATAATTGTTGGTTTTGTGGATATGTTAGCTATCCTATTCACAAATATCACTGCCAACAAAGAGTTGAGGCCAACAATCTAAAGGACAAAATAACAGTTCCAAGAAACACATCTATATATTTAAGCAAGGGAATTTCCTGAAAAGGAAAAGGTATACCCAGTAAGGTTGAGATGCGGGAGCGTACCTTTGCATTTGTTTTCAAAGGAAAGTTTCCATTGGACCTACAATTGTTAGAAATTTCAAAGTTAGTATTCTATGTTGGGTAAACAGTGAAAGTGTAAGGAGTAATGGGTGACAGTGTAAGGAGTGACCTGTATTAATTGAAACAAATCAAGGCTTGGATGTATGATCTTTGAGTGTGAGGCGGTTTTTGGGATTCCAAGTGTTGTTGCTTCTGCAAAATTCATGCTCTATAAAATGATTCCACAACAAAACAATGAATAGGTTTATGAGAGTAACAAATTTAAACAACTTCCTTACCCTAGTTCATGTGCAAGAGTTAAGAGAGTAAGACTTACAAGTTTTAACAAGTCTCCATAAGCCTCTTTTCATTCCATTCCTCGTACATAAACATAAATTTTTAACAATGAATCTATGTTGAACTTTCTACTTTTGGGAAATTCCCACAAGAACAAACAAACACTACTTTGATTCATAATTGAGGACATCTACACTTGTTTCCAAGCAATCAAGAATTCCATCTTTGTGATAATCTAATATTGGTTTTGTTTTTTATTTTAAGTTCTTAGCATTTTCCCAAAGAGGGTGTGATTTGTTAAAAAAAGGGTTTTAAGGATATAAGTAAAAATAGTATTTTACAAGATTAGTATTGAAAACAAAATAGTATGATAGAGAAGCTTAGATCCGATAAAGTAAAAGATAATTTTCATCTCTTTGAACTTTAACACTTTCAAATATGACTGAGTTAAAATTGAAACACACATTAAACAAATGTGAACATATAATCAACAAAGTAGCAGCAATAATAAGAGTAATTAGACAAAACTGTAGTAGCAGTAATAGATTTAACGTGCAACACAAAAAAGAACAAGTCTGATAAATTACTTGGTTAATTGCGACCTTCCTTATATTTAGAAATTTAGCTTTAAGAATATACTATGACTCTTAGAGGCAAGTCAACAAATGAAATGAAAGTGACCCTTACATGAGGGTTTGTACATACCTAAGAGAGAGAGAGAGAGAGAGAGAGAAATATGTAGGACAGGTTTATACAAGTATAAGAATAGGTACAACAACGAATATTAATGATAGAACTTTAACCAAGACAGTAAAAGGGAGAAATACACCTTGCAACATTTATATTTAAACAAGGGCAGCCTCAAAACACAATCCAAACAGAAGTGGCAGCCATAACAACCCTTAAACAATGAAATGGTGATCACCTTAAGGTAATAACAGACGTCAAGTCAATAATAGCATACTTGGAAGTATTTCTATAAGGGCTTGGGGGTCACTTACATGCCATATTAGAACTTAGACCAATAGTGGCATCCCTAAACCTACAACGACCTACTCATCATTAACAGCAATATCCACAAAATAAACCTTGTCCTTTGAAAACAATTAAACACTAAACAAAAGGGTTCACATAAGTCTCGAATCCCCTCAAGATAGTAAATATAGGCAATGGAAATCCCAAGATGAAAAATGAAACCCTCAAAACAATATTGAAGGGAACTTGACAGCATTACACAATAGATGGCAGTTTCACATGACAAATGGAAGCTCTCTGTTGATGTATTTGTAACTTCGGAATGTATTCACTTGTATATTTTATATTGTATTTCATTGTACCCCGACGAAGATGTTTGTTCCTCCAATCAGAAGAGTCATTAATATAATAAAGTCATGTAAATTCATTGAGGTTAACCCTCAGTTATAAGTTAGGTCAATAGTCCCCACAATTGAGGGGTATTAGGGTTATTAGACTCTCCTAGTGAGGTCATCCCTGTAGAGTAATTGTCAAGTGGAAAACTAGTATAAATAGAGAGTGAGACTCTCTATTTGAAACACACACTCACTCAACTGTAGCGCATGAGTGAGAGAGGAGGAGCTCGCACAAGTGAGAGAGAGAACAGCTGTCAGAGATCATATTTGTGTTTTTGGGTTTTAATTTTTCTATTGGTGCTCATTCTATCTCTGAGGAAGTTGTGGGGTTTTCTTTTTTATGGTTTCCTTGAGGAAAACTCTTTGTGTCTCTTGTCTCTTGTAATTATTGTTGTGCATGTTATTCTCTCATATAAGATCCTAGATCATATTGATTAAATGATAAAAATCTAACATGGTATCATAGCCTCTCTGAAAGAAGAAATTTTGTAACTACAGAAGCTAGGGCTTCTTACTTTTTGGGTCTCTCTCCACATATCATTAGCAAAAGGAGGCTAGGCTAACTCTCCATTGAAGGGTGCATTTTTCTGTCCAAGCGGAATCTGATTCCGAGCATTTTCAATTTTTAACCTATCACTATCGCGGGCAATTAGGGATTTTCACAAAAGAGGAATTTTTTAGGGATCCCAGCATAGGATTTCTCTCCTCATCAAAATTTAAATTTAGAGACCAAGATTGAATTTTTTGGTTGGGTAGAACTCCAGGAAAGTCAAACCCTAATTTGAAAACCCTAAAAGACTAAAACTAGTCATTTTGGTGCATTCACTATATCTTGATATTGGATAAAGATCAAGAGCCAAAACATTTATAGGTGGAAGCTAAATTCCTGATGTACATTGTGTAAAAGTTTTAGCCTCAGATTAGCCATATTCTAGGAGATATGATTCCTCCAAATAAGGGTCCTAGCCTCTCCCAAGATTCATCCCTACACAGGACACCTAGGGATAATTGCTATATCTCGGGATACAAAGGTCCAAATGAAATTTCTCAATATGTTCCAGATAGGGCATGGACTGTAATTTTTGTGGTAAAAGTTTCAGACCCCAAAGATAAAACAGTGACACGTGGCATTCTGTACAAGTTCGCTATGTTGAACAGTCCTGAAATAAGTCACCAAGAAAAATATCATAAGTCCCAATTGGTGAAACCAATTCTTCTCAAACCTATGGTGTTTGAAAGAGGATAGAAGAGGATACCTCAGTGAAAAGTTTCAGACACAGAGGAGTATCACTTTTAGAGATACCACAGAAACAATATCAGGCAATTCTGTAGAAGAAATTGAAGAAAACTAGGGCATCAAATAATTTGCAGTTTTGATCACAGTTTTGGGAAAATGAGTATGTTGATCAGCTCACCTTTAGGAGGCACATATTTCTATCCAATCAGATCTGAAATATTCCAAGTTTTTAAAATTAGGGTTTCTCTAACAAACCCTATATCATCCAGCTTCAGAATCAGGATGGACACCTCAAATCGGTAAGATCTAATATTTTGCTATTTACATTTGAGATTCTCATTTCAAAATGACTAATCACAACAGCTTGATGACAAGCTTGGTGAAGCTGACAAATTCCAATTATGGAAGTATAGTAACTTTGTGATCCTTGAATAAATTGACCTAGATCAGTATTTCAGGAAGGAAGTTCTAAGAGCCAAAGGGAGATGAGGCTAAGGATAGATCCAAGAGAATCATTGCAGATTCTATTAAAGATAATCTCAGCCCTCATGTGTCGTCCTTTAAGGCACCAAAAGGAAGTGTTCAATGCTATGAAGAAGCAATCGAAGAAGAATAAGATATTTTTATAATCACCTTGAATGGCCTCCTAGGATCATGGGATTCATTCATTCGAGGAATGTGTGGCAGAAGGAAGTGATTACCTTCAACAGACTCTAGGAAGAGTGCATACAAGAAGAAGCTCGACTCATAATAAGAGAAGAGAAT
This sequence comes from Pseudotsuga menziesii, assembly GCA_001517045.1. NCBI lineage: Eukaryota > Viridiplantae > Streptophyta > Pinopsida > Pinales > Pinaceae > Pseudotsuga > Pseudotsuga menziesii. The sequence goes on along the minus strand of LPNX010049088.1, from coordinate 7,316 downwards.
ATGGGAGAAATTGAAGATCAAGCTCTCACGATTCAAAGAAGATCCCTCAAGCGATAAGGAATATGAAGGAATCAATTCTTGAAGAACCGCTTATCCATCTTAGAATTTGGATAAGAAATGATGATGGTGTGAATGAAGAAGATGATGAAGCTGACTCGCTCAAGAAGGAGTCTACTCACAAAACAAATAAAGATAAGTATTTGAATTGTCTTTTCCTATATATCTAGTTGTTTATATGACATTTCTTAGTTGTGAAATATGCATGAAGAATGTTTGCATTAATGATAGTATACTACTAATATGCATGTGATGGGTAAGTATCCCATGGTGCTATACAACCCTCTATTGCTACTTATCTAGAATGAAACCTCTTTGCTGACACATTGGATTAGTGCACAATCTTAATGATGTCATGGTAGAGATGGAAGGCATCTAGAAAGTTTCCATGAGATATGGATTAATTTTGTATTGGCTAAAATATTTGCATGATTATATCTTTATGGATAAAAATTTTCCATTATGAATATGCCTTATGAAATGTTTCTAACCATACAAATAATGCATTTGACTTGTAGGAAATATCATGTACAATCGCCTATGATAAAAGAAGGATGAGACTTGTTCCTAAGGATGGGACTTGTTCCTAAGAACAAGTAACGACAATTCAAGATTCACTCCAATAAGCATACATGAAGAGGAACCTGAAGCTTCTCAAGTCCAAGACACCATAGTGAAAGAAAGAGCTTCAGAAGAATATAAAGAGAATAGTATATCCACCTCGAAGAGATGAATACCACCTTGGGCACGAGAAATAATCCAAGATGAAGAATAATATGCCGATACTTTCAAAGAAAGAAAGAAGCCTCAGACACACTCTAGTTATGTGACACTGTTGAGGAACATCATTCATGCAGAGCCTTCCATCTATGAAGAAGTAGCCAAGAAGAAAAGGAAGGATAGCACTAGTTCAAGAAGAATGATGTCTAGGATATGGTATCGAGACCTGAAGGGAAGTTTGTAGTATCTTCCAAATGGATCTACAAGATATAGCATGCAGAAGGTGGCAACATCATGGGATACAAGGCAAGTTTCATAGCACGATACTTCTCACAAAAAGAAGGAATAAACTATGAAGACACATTTGCAGCCACTGGAAGTTGAGACACATGACAGGCAGACTCATGTGTGCAAACTAAAGAAGGCCTTGTACAAGCTCAAAAGGAACCCATGGGATAAACACCTACATAAGGAGCTTGAAGATCACCTAGAGTGATGATCATCTTAACCTTTGCTACAAGGTTGAAGATGAAATCCTATAGAGGATTAAAAGCTCACAGATGGGTGCGAGAAGAACTTTTGAAAAGGTTCAAGATAGAGGATCTTGGTATCCAATGACCCTACATGGATGCATAGAATATTAATAGCAGAGGAAGCTACTTATCACTCCATTACATAATGTTTCAATACATAGAGTATGAAAGAAAGAGGGTGAATGATGCTCTGCTTCAGAGAGAGTGACTGCAGAAGATCCTGAGGTTCGACATAATACAACAGGATGGACAGATTACTGATGGCTCTAGGCTTTACTAAGAGTAAAGCGGATTCCAACCTTTGCTTCAAGGTTGAAGGAAGAAGAAGACCAGTGATGCTCCTGTTATATGTAAATGACCTATTCCTGATAGGAAAATATGAACTCTTTAAAGTTGCAAGAAGGAGACTTGTTGTCGAGTTCGAGAGGAAGGACTTGGGTATGATGCACTACTTTATAGGCATGGAGGTGTGGCAGAGTGCAAATGGAATATCCCTTGGACAAGGGAAGTATGCAGTGGAGATCCTGAAGAGGTTCAGGATGATGGAATGCAAGGCCATGGCCACACATATGGAATCAAACCTGAAGCTATTGAGTGATGCTTCATCAGAGACGGTTGATGCCATGTATCGTCGGATGTTTTATTCATTGATGTTCCTAGCAGATCCGATACATTCTCACCTGGTTGAAAAACATGCGGTGAGGTACCCGAAGGGTACAATTGAGCATGATACAAATCAGAAGACTAACCTGCATGGTTATGTTGATTCGGATTGGTAGCGCCACTGAGAAGAAGAGCACCTTGGGTTGATTCTTTAGTTTGAGATCTAGTATGGGCTACTAGTTTGGTAGGATGGAGTCCTACATGGCACTGAGTACAATTGGGAGAGGATTAGTGAAGCTCCAGTTTGTGATCTAGATCGATATCTCTCGAAAGAGAGAGTTCTAGCATAGCCGGTGAGAGAGGTTGTCTGAGCATAAAATCCTGGTGAAGCTCGTAGGTTGCTCAGACGTAATCAATCCTATAGGTTGTCCTCGGATATAATCAGTCCTAGCAAAGCTCACAGATCATCCTTGGATGTAATTAGCCCTGATGTGATTCTATGCTAGAAATGTCCAGAGTGAAGTTTGAGTACTTCAGAGAGAAGCTTGGTGTTCTCTAGATCGAGGTTCCTTCCAAGGGGAAGTGATGAGTTCGTGAGCCTTTCTAACATGGTGGTAGGCAGGGCCTCCCATGGTCATATGTAAGTGCAGATCCTTTCTGACATGGTGGTAGGTAGGGCCTCCCATGGTTAGATGTAAGTGCAGAGCCTTTCTGACATGATGGTAGGCAGGGCCTCCCATGGTCAGATGTAAGTGCAGAGCCTTTCTGACATGGTGGTAGGTGGGGCCTCCCATGGTCAGATGTAAGTGCAGGGCATTTCCTTGAATGGTAGATGGTGTGTCCTACAATGCTGATGGATGTAAGTGTTTGGCATTTCCTCAGATGGTAGATGGTGTGTCCTACCATGTCGGTGGATGTAAGTGTTGGGCCTTTCCTCAAATGGTAGATGGTGTGTCCTACCATGCTGGTGGATGTAAGTGATTGGCCTTTCCTTGGATGGTAGATGGTGTGTCCTACCATTTTGATGGATGTAAGTGTTGGGAATTTCTGACACGGTGGTAGGTTGGACCTCCCATGGCCATATGTAAGCATTAGGCCTTTCTGACATGGTGGCAGGTTGGACCTCCCATGGTTAGATGTAAGCGTTGGGCCTTTTCGACATGGTGGCAGGTTGGGCCTCCCATGATCAGATATAAGTGTTGAGACCTACATCTATCATGAAAAAGGGTTGGCTCTGTAGAACTTCCTATGATGAGTAGAATTGAGAGATAACACCATTTTCTCGAGATAGCAGGAGCAGTGATGATGATGATGATCCAGCTTTTGATGATGATCTAGCTTTGATGATGATCTAGTGATGAATACTTGTGTTGATGAACTATGTCAAGAGAATACCTTCCTATTTAAGAGGGCATGTTGATGTATTTGTAACTTTGGAATGTATTCACTTGTATATTTTATATTGTATTTCATTGTACCCCGACAGAGATGTTTGTTCCTCCGGTCAGGAGAGTCATTAATATAATAAAGTCATGTAAATTTATTGAGGCTAACCCTCCATTGTAATTCAGGGAAATAGTCCCCACAATTGAGTTGAGGTTAACCCTCTGTTGTAAGTCGGGGAAATAGTCCCCACGGTTGAGGCGTATTAGGGTTATTAGACTCTCCTAGTGAGGTTGGCCCTGTAGAGTAATTGTCAAGTGGAAAACTAGTATAAATAGAGAGTGAGATTCTATATATGAAACACACACACACTCAACTATAGTGCATGAGTGAGAGAGGAGCTTGCACAAGTGAGAGAGAGAACAATTGTCGAAGATCATCTTTGTGTTTTTGGGTTTTACTTTCATTGTTGGTGTTCATTCTATCTCTGAGGAAGTTGCGGGGTTTTATCCTTTATGGTTTCCCTGAGGAAAACTCTTTGTGTCTCTTGTCTCTTGTGATTATTACTGTGCATGTTATTCTCTCAGATAAGATCCTAGATCATATTGATTAAATGATAAAAATCTAACACTCTCAAACAGTCCACATGGGCAGTAGGTTTTCTTGACAATCGAATAAGAGTTCACATGTTACACATTTTGGAAGAGTAAAAAGAATCAACTTTCAAAGAAGGTATTGGTGGTCACTTATAGGGCATATTAGAACTTAAACCAACAGTGACAGGCCTCGATTAGTAGTGACCTACTCATCTTTAACAGCAACAGCCACCAAAAAAACCTTTTCCCTCTGAAAACAATTAAGCAATGAACAACAGGGTTCACATAGGTATCGGCTCCCCTAAATATAGTAAATCTAGGAAGTGGAAGTCACAAGATGAAAGATGAAACCCTCAAAACAATGCTCATGGGAACCTGGAAACATTACACAATAGATGGTAGTTTCACATGAAAAATGGAAGTTGTAAAATAGTCAACATGGGCAGCAGGTTCTCTTGACAATCGAATAATAGTTCATGTGTTACATGTTTTAAAAGAGGGAAAATAAATAACTTTAAAATCTAGGTTTATTTTTCACGTGGGTTTGTTTGGTAAAAGATCTTGGAATCCCAGGTCATCATCGCAAGGATTTCCCTCCACGCTTCATTTGGATCCATCTTCCCGTGTGGGCATGGCTTGATTCATAAGCAAAGCTCCTATCTCCTGTTGGATATTTTTAATGCGTCGCCACCTATTTCTTATAAGTGCCCTTCAATCCACCATTCATCATTGTTTGTTTTCTTATGCCAATGGTCACCGTGAAGCAATGAGGCATGTACATGAGACTGCATGGGAATAACTACACCACATCTCTGTAGTAAGCAAGGATGGAACATATGAAACTCAACAATCTCTTTATAGATTGGGTATACCCATTGCAAAGTTTATTCTTGATGTTTGAGGGTTTATCTTACTGATGGAAGATCTAGAACAATTAACATGGGAAGCAAGTTCTCTTCACAATCCAATAACAGTCCATGTGTTACACATTTTAGAAGAGGAACAAGAAACAACTTTCAATAGGGATGGGTAGGAATAGTAGATCATAGAAGGTAGGGTTAAGACAAAGGGGTATTCCAACGATTTGTATCAGAGCAAGTTCCTTCACTACATTTTAACTCACTAGAAGAAAGATCCTATTAAAAAACACTATGGATCAACAAGAAGGGTTAGCTACCAACAGACCTCCATTATCTACAGGAGAAAATTATGCATTCTAGAGTGTAAGAATGAGATTCCATTTAATGTCTCTTGGATGCAAGGTTTGGAGTTCTGTTGAAAAAGAGTATAAATACCAAACAAACTACCTACAGATAGAGGTGAACTAGATAAATATGAATCAAATGCAAAAGCTTTAAATGCAATATTAAATGGATTGACAAATTTAGTGTTTGTGAAGGTTATGCAATGTAAGACAGCCAAACATGCTTGGGAGAAATTAAAAATTGTTTATGAAGGAGCTTCTGTTGGGTGTTTTCTACTATCTTAAATACACCTAATATTTAATTATCAACTGGGGCTGGTAGGCTTAGTGTTGATACAAAATATATGCAAAGGTAAAAAGGCTCCTACGGTGTCGTGGAGATATTTTAATAAACAAAAGATCAAAAGATCAAAAACCGAGTCAAATCCTAAAACTATCTAAATAATTGGACTGGACTGGAATATCAAATTTAAGTAACTACTAAAAAGAAAGACATAAACAATAATACTTACAACTTCAAACACTAACTCATAAAAGGAATTATAACAACTGAATTGACAAATAATCAACTAACTACTCCTTAAGCAGAAGGCTAGGGTAAAAAGACAACTTATCTTATAAAGAATAGAAAACTGAAAGAGTGTAACAAATATAAAATACAATATTAATTAGAATATTAGGTTACTAGTGAAAGGGTGTAACCCTTCACTATGTTCGCTCAAGCCATATAAAGGCGAGCTTATTGTACATTTTATCCATCATCCAATTATTATTATTATTCATATTCATTATTAAAATGATAGTTGAATTCGACTAACGGACAACTGGATTCAGTCGCTCCATTTGGTATCAGAGCGAATTTGCTCCTACACTCTGAGCTCGGACTTAGCTCATTAATTCCTATTTTGAGCTCGGACTCGGCTCATCCAATCTTGATTTTTTTCTTTGCTTACTCCTTCCATCGATTCACTTTTCCGCTGCACTCCCATTCCCTTGCGACCTATACACGCTTGTTTTCATTCACCCATCAATGCACAGCCTTCCTTTGCCTCTCCATTTCCCCCCCTACTCCTCTCCCCACCTCCACTGCTCCCCATGCCAAACCTCACTTCCTCGTACCTCTCACCCAACCATTCATTTCATTTCACCTACAACTCCCTTTCGTCCCCTCCACACAGCCTCTAATCCGCCCCTCTGTTTTCTCTCCAGCCCCATTACCACCGTCCTTTAGTGGCCAACATATCATTCCACGCCACTGTACGCTTCATGTTTCCGTGCCCTTCACCCTTCACGCAAACCAACCCTCTCCTCACGCTTGCATAGCTCCGTCGTCGATTGCACAGCTCCTCGCCCCCTCCTTTGCCCCAATGCTCTTCTCTGTCTCCGTGGCCTCCAACATCCGCTGCTCCTCTTCGCGTCCCTTCCCTCCTCTATCTCTGTGGCCTCCAACCTTCGTCGCTCCTCTCCACGACCCGTAGCAAAAAAAAAACCACGACCTACAACAAAAAACAATATATTATAACATAATATAATAAAATATATTATTTCAAATATATTATAATATAATATAGTTATAATAAAAAAAAATTAAAATCAAATATTATATTTTTTATTATAATATTTGTTTCAAAAAAATAAATAAATAAATAAAAACTATATATATAATATAGTTTATAAAAAACAAATATATAATAATAATAATAATAATAATAATTAATCAATATATTATTAGCCAAAATAGCGTGGAAATACACACCTCCGCATAGAAGGTCCAAGACCATGGAGGAACTAAAAGAGAAGATCAAAAAAATGGAGAAGGACATCAAGTCCCTTGTCACTAACCAAGAAGGATTGAAGGAAAAGATGCAAAATAACAATACATTACTCAAAAATTATCTTGTTTTGGTACTAGAAAGAAGGCTCGACGACAAACTTGACATCCTAAATGAAAAACAAAAAGACGTGGATGACAAAATGAGTACCATAATGCAAAACATAAACACCTTAACACAGAACATGAGCACCATGACACAGAACCTGTTACCACCTAAGTTATACTTAGTGGTTTTTTATCAAGTGAGCCTGGTGAATCGGACAGGGTTAACTTGTTCGGACTTTGAAAGACCTTTGGAAGTACTTCTGGGAAGTGCTTGTTGTACTATATCACATGTTCATACCCCATGGGGGAGTTGTAATAAATGTTCTAGCATGATAGTGTCT
>LPNX010049080.1:268436-316736 GCA_001517045.1 Pseudotsuga menziesii | reverse complement strand
TTTCTTTCTCAAAAATTAATAAATATTATTTTATTATTTTAACTATTATTTTATTAATTCTTTTTAGGAGGCCCATTTTGAGTTGAAATTTCCTCTAATGCTCATTGTCATCATCATCATCATCATTGTTATCATCATCATCATCATCATAGGAACAAAGATATACTCCCATTTATAGAGTTTGAGACATCAATCAATAGATGTGGCCAAAGACGTCAATGACCTTTGAATGGGACCAATATTGAAATTTCCGCAATTTTTTTAAGTATGCACTAAAATTTTTCTTGGGAAGATTGTTCGTATGCCTTAACTATGTGGGAGTATTTCCAGACTCAAAGATGACTCACCCACCCAATAGTACTATATATCACTGATGACATGTGAATGGGGCCAACATTGAATTTTTTTCAATTTTTGCTTGTATGGACTGAAATTTTTCATGGTTAGAGTGAACACATGCAATGATAGTATGGGATTGGTTCGAGACTCAAACATGATTCACAAAGAACAATATTCAATAATAAAACAACACACTTATCGAATAAATGCGTGAATGTGATCATAAGTGATGAATGTGTTCCTCATCCTCATTACCACCATCATCACCCTCATCCTCATCGTCATTATCATCCCCATTGTCATCATCATCCCCATCCTCATCCTCATCTCCATCGTCATCGTTGTCATCATCATCATCATCCTCATCCCCATCATCAAAAACTAGTTGAAGTATGTTATTAAACTTGAAATAAAACAAAATAGAAAATCTATTTTAGAAAGCATCAAAACATCCTAAACTAACTAAACTACTACTACCTTATCCGACATTGAATGATTCAACATTAGGTGAAGTTATAAATCCAATATAACCATTGAATAATTTCAACACCTACATGTATGTTGAGGTATTTAATGGGTGTGTATACTAAGATGTTTTGAAGTTGATTCATAGCAATGAATATTGGAAACTTACAAACTAGAGGGAACTATTGAGAAAAAGATGTTTCTAACTAGTCTCCAACGTTATCTTGAAATCAACCCTTGTAATCCTAGAATACTTTGAAGGAAAATGAAAAAAAAAGACTTACCTAATCATAGCAGTTTGTTTGCTACTATTCATTAAAATTGTTTTCTTGATAAATTATTCGTTTCTTACACTATGCATGTAAATAATATTTAAATATGTTATTATTTCCTTCTTTGGTTTTGAATATGCATTCAATGTCTTATGATCAAACATTTCAAGCTGGGTATCTTTAGGATACAAATATCTATTTAAATTTGTGATATATGATAGATTATCATTATGTTTTGTTCTCCCAAGATCAAGGTAGAATGGGACAAGCAAAGAAAAATTTGAAAGACCGTTCACCAAACAAGAATCTGGAAAAGGTCTTGGTATAGAGTGTAGAAGAAGTCAAAATCATAAATCCTCTAAGAATTTTTGACATGAATACTCATGCCATTAATAATAGATTCATAGTTTTCCTTATCTTTGAAGTCATTGATGAGTGCATATTCAATAAGAGAATTCTTAGTTTCAATATATATTAAACTTTGGGAGTTCATGAGTTCTAGTGATAATTTCTCTATTTTTGCATAAGGAGGTTGATTAAAAATCATGTTCTCATTTGTACCTTTGTTTTCCCATAATTACCATTAATTGAATAATTACTTGATTTTTTAATAGCTTAAGTTATGTTTTCATTAAAGTGAATATATGCACATATTAGTTTGTATAGGGAATATGTTTACATCATGTAAAGGATTAATTAGTAAGGGTGTTTTTTTTTAAATTTTTGCTTGTTGAGCTCACAATTGTCCCTTCCCCATGATTGAACATTGGTTAAGGAAATTACTTAGTCGCCATGTCACTTACTACTAGATTCAAAGAACGTATATTATGCGACAAATAAGGGAGAATGTTTCGAGGCATGTATTTAGGAAGACTATTATGAAGGTCTAGTGTAAGACTTTCTTCTAATTTAGTTTTTAGATTGGTTCCTTCTACATGATCAATCCCATTAGGTTCTACCTCACTTGAGTTTAAATCAAATAGGTTAGGATCATATACACATTAGGTTAACAGTTCAAGTGGATGTTGGTTTCATGGAAATTCACATTGGACCACACCAATTTTATATTTTTTTGTTAACTCAAAGATGCTATGGATTTAGATTATTTTTCCTTAAATTTATGGGTTATAAGAATGCCACGATTTAACCTATTTTTGTGTTCTCTAATCCCCTTAGTAGGTTAATTTTTTATGGATCCAATTCACCTAGACTGCATTAACTTAATACTCTTTCTATGCTCTATGTTACATAGGGTAGATTCCATAAGTAGCATCACATTTACATTCCACACCAATGATAGTGATTCTTGGATGAAACCCTCAAACCATTTTTCTTCCTTGTATTCCATCGTGGGACTTAAGACTTATTTTGTATGTGTTCCCTTCCATGTGATTGATTGGTGTTAATTGGTTGATAGAGTAACATGGTATTCAATTTACCTATCCACACTTTCAACTTGGATAAATTCACCATGTTGATGGTCCTTATAACTATTGGAACCATCTTGATAGGTGCAAATTAAACCTCTTTTGGCCATTTTGATCCTTTACATTCATACCAACATTTATCATTTCATGGTTGCAGCTCACTGGTTGGATCTCACGGTCATCACCCCACTGTTGTAGTTGCATATCACTGGTTGGATTTCATGGTTCACATTTCATAGTTGGAGATCACGGGTTGGAGCTCATGGTTCAGATTTCACGGTTGCATCTCACTAGTTGGAGCTCAAGGTTCACATTTCATGGTTGCATTTGAATCTCACTAGTTGGAGCTCACAGTTCACAATTTACTGTTGGAGCTCATGGTTCACATTTCATGATTACAACTCACTAGTTAGAGCTCATGGTTCACATTTCATGGTTGTAGTTGTAGGTTACTGGTTGGATTTCATGGTTCACATTTCATAGTTGGAGCTCACAGTTCACATTTTATAGTTGGAGCTCAAGGGTTGGAGCTCACAGTTCACATTTCATGGTTGGAGCTTAGGGGTTGAGCTCATTGTTCACCGTTCACGGTTCTCATGGATAAATAGGTAAGAATTGGGATCCCATAGAAAATAAATATTGGATCAATTTTTAATGCACCCACTGTCAATAGAACCTAGTGTTTTGAATTTACGGTGAAAGCCCTAGATTTTTTGAATTTACGGTGAAAGTCATAGATTTTTTGAATTTAGGGTGAAATCTCTATTTTTTGGAGCTCATTGTTCATGGTTATATCATACACTGGTTTGATACCCCATATTAAACATCCATTTACTTTTAAATTTTACATAAAAATCATTAAACCAAAGAAAAAATTGAAAATTATGAAGAAATTTACCCTTCTTTGCACCGTGAAGAACCATTCTCCACCTCGCTAGCCTCCCGAAATTTCTCCATATTCACCCATGGGTCTTATCCCTTGGGATTTTACAACCCTCGGTCACCCCTTTCATGATTTATTTTTCCCTTCTCTCAACCCTCGTCCATGTCATGGTATCCCTTTCCCATTCGTCGACCCGTCTCTTCCCAACCCTCGTCCACGTCATGGTATCCCTTTCCCATTCATTGACCCGTCTCCTCCCAACCCTCAAGTATGCTAAATAACCTTGAGGCTTCCCGCACTTCACTTTCCTAGCCTTCATCTACCCTCAGTCTTAACCTTAGGACTGTGTATTTGTTTCTTTCCCCTTCTACTGAGTATTGAGGTTTCCCTTACAGTGGTAGTCTCCCTTTTCATCCTTAAGGGCTGCCCTTACAGTGGCATCCCTCCCTTTTTTCAGCATGTTGTATTTACATCCTTTTGCATCTGCTATACTATGAATATATACACTAATGTTTGAGTTGTAAAAATTGTATTTTAGTTGCAAATAACTACATGAAAGTTCATTTCATACCTAAAACTTTGGCATACTAACTATTTCTTCATATATATTGTTTCAAATGCTTAATTTTAGACTTTATTATACACACAATTTGGAAGTAATATATGTATGGTGAGTGGTTACTGTTGTAACAAGTGGTAGCACTCTAATGATATGCCATTAAACTCATACTATCACTTATCATTTTCTCATGATGCTATACCTTTATATGAAATCTTGATATATTGCTGTTAGTACTACTACATAAGCGTTTTCCATATGTTTGATAATGACGAACACGTGTAAATTGTCTAATATTTTATTATCTCACTACTGCTGTTATAAATACTGATTTGTGAATAATACTATACTACTGCTAGAAATTTCTTCAATGGATGGGTATGCATACTGTTGCTAAGGCCATAAGGAATATTTGTATTGATGATTGATATATCTATTCATACTGCTATGCATGTACCCTTCTAGTTGTTTGGTAGTGATAAATTACTTGTACTTTGTTAATATCTATATATCATACTATTTTCATATCGGTATATGTTAGATACACGATTGGATTATCCTTGGATGAACTCATGCAATTCATATTCGTATCCATAGTAAATATACTCCACTCTTTGGTTGACTCCATTAGGAACTGGTCACTAACTTCACATGTTTTCAAGATATATTTGTGTCTAAGTGTCTTTTTTAGAGTTACATAGGGCTCTCCCCTAAGAGGTTTATGTTAAGTTTTAATGGTATTATCATATATTATAAAATTTAGCATAATAACATCATAACCATAAAAAAAAGGATCACTGAAATATTATAGACAAGCACAACCACAAAAAGAACACAAATATTTATCTTGGGAAACCCTCATGGGGGAGAAAACCCATCAAAACTTCCTCTGTATAAGATGTATACAAAGTACAAGACAAGACCTAGATAGGTGCGCCTCCCTTCAACAAATCTCTCTCTCTCTCTCTCTCTCTCTCTCTCTCTCTCTTAAGTGATGTACACAAGTGAGTGTGTATATAAATGGGGAACACATCTCCTCTATTTATACTCTTTTCATCACTTGAAATTTAACCTAACAAGTCGACCCCACTTAACTAAGTGGTCTGACTTCAATTAGGAAGAATCAATACAACATTATATTATATTCATTAAGGTACTATTGACCTAACTTACAATGGAGGATTTACCTCACAACTCTATGATGACCAATTACAATAGTAACACCCCGCCGGAGGAATAATAACATCTCCCTTGGGTTACATTAGTAAAATACATTTAGAATATCCTTTGAAGTTACAATATTCAACACTCCCCCTTAACGAGAACGTTATTATACTAACAACATCATCATAGACTATAGGATTAATGAGAGAGATTATCTTCAACATCGAGGTAATACATCTATACGTCATAGGAAGTTTTCAACATTCACCAGTAACTAGAACAGTTACTATTCAATGTCTTCATCTTCTACATCACATGATCACTTGATCCTTTTGCAGCAACACTTCGATCTTTTGATCCTTTGTAGCAGCACTTCGATCTTCTGATCCTTTGTAGTAGTACTTTGATATTCTGATCCTTTGCAACATCACTTCTATATTCTGATCCTTTGCAACAACACTTCAATCTTCTGATCCTTTGCAACAACAATTCGATCTTCTCGATCCTTTGCAGCAACACTTTGATCCTCTGATCCTTTACAGTAGCACTTTGATCTTTTGATCCTTCACATCAGCACTTTGATCCTTTCGATCCTTTGCAGAAGCACTTTGATCCTTCTTGATCCTTTGCAGCAACACTTCAATCCTTCTTGATCCTTTGCAGCAACAATTCGATCTTTTACAGTAGCCTTCTGATCTTCTCGATCCCTTGTAGCAACAATTTGATTCTTTCGATCCTTTTGTAGCATCACTTCGATCCTTTTTATCCTTTGCAACAACATTTTGATCCTTCTTGATCCTTTGCAGCCACACTTCGATCTACTTGACCCTTCGTTGGTATACTTTGATCTACTTGATCCTTTACCTCCATGCTACCTACAGTACACATGATCTATTTATGGGATGATCAATTCTGATCACTTTAGGACATAAGTCCAAGGATGATGCAATCCTCCATCAACATGATCCATGAAATCGATCAACTAAATCATATACAACTAAATGTAGATCTCAACCGCACCCAGTGTTGGCCCTATCGTCCATGAGAACTCATCGTAGACCATCCATACCACTAAGGTTAGGACCACTCCCAAGTGAGTGTTATACTACAGTATCTACAGTCACGTGTAGGTATACTCTACCATGTAAGAGTATTGTCTACAGAGAAGATCTTGATTGCATACAAAATGTTTTCCCATCATAGAAAATCCATACCACTAAGGTTAGGACCACTCCCAAGTGAGTGTTATACTACGTTATCTACACTCACATGTAGGTATACTCTACCATGTAAGAGTATTGTCTATAGAGAAGATCTCTACCGCATACAAAATGTCAGCCCATCGTAGAAAATCCATACCACTAAGGTTCAGATCACTCCCAAGTGAGTGTTATACTACAACGTCCGTGAGGACTCATCATAGAGCATCCATACCATTGGGGTTAGGACCACTCCCAAGCGAGTGTTATTCTATGGAATCTACATATGAATGTAGGGATACTCTCCATATAAGAGTATCATCTACAGTGCATATCTCGATTGCATAAAAAATGTCAGTCCTGTCATCCTTAAGGACTCATCATAGAGCATCCATACCACAAAGGTTAGGGCCACTCCTGAGCGAGTGTTATTCTACAGTATCTACATATGAATGTAGGCACTCTCCATGAGAGTAACATCTATAGGGCCATCCTTCGCTAGTAAGGACCACTCTCATGAACATAATGTTATACTTTCCATCCTCAAGAGAGGATACTATCATCCACAAGTGAATGTGGGTACTCTCCATGTGAGAGTAATATCTGTAGGGCCATCCTTAGCTAGTAAGGACCATTCTCATGAACAAAGTGTTATACCTGCCATCCTCAAGAGAGGATACTATCATCCACAAGTGAATGTGGGTACTCTCCATGCGAGAGTAGTATATGTAGGGCCATCCTTAGCTAGTAAGGACCAATCTCATGAAAAAACGTGTTATACCTGCCATCCTCAAGAGAGTATACTATCATCCACAAGTGAATGTTGGACCTTGTCATCATCTTCAGGCGCACTTGGAATCTTTCATGCTGGAGCATCACTGTCATCCCATCATCAATGTCAGCCTCATCATCACTCCCCATTTTCTAGGAGGATCCATATTATCAACCTGCTACCTCTTTTTCTGAAAAGGGTTCATGTCTTTGACCTGCTCTTCCATTCTAAGGGGAGTCCATATCTTAGACTTGTTCCTCCTTTTCAAAGAGTGTCCATATCTTTGACTTGCTATTCCTTTTTCGAAGAGAGTCCATATCTTTGACTTTTTCTTCCGTTTTCGAAGAGAATTTGTATATTCAACCTGTTTCTCCTTTTTGAGAAGGGTCCATATCTTCGACCTATTTCACCTTTCCAAGAAGGGTCCATATCTCCATCCTTCCTCCTTACGAGGAAATATCTATATCAACATCACTGTTCCTCCTTGCGAGGAAAGTATGTAGTTTCATCATCATCATTGTTCCTCCTTACGAGGAAAGTATTTTCAAACTACACCAAGTTTGTCACAGAAGGTTGGTCACCACATTAGCAACTTGCTCATCGATACTCACATACTAGAGTTTAATATCTCCCTTCAATACCATATCCCATAGGATTATCTTTCATCTTTGTGCAACTCTGGTTGTCACAAAGAATCACTGTGGTATCCAACTCCATGTCAAATAGATCTGACATCAGTTTTCCAAAGCCATATGGCTTCCCAAATAACAGAGAAAGTTCCAGTGTATTCTTCTTCAGTTGTGCTGAGAGAATAACTGGACTATTTCTTACTAAACCATGAGATCATGGTGGATCCCAGAAAATAACATCCACCTGAGGTGCCCTTTTTTTCTGTGAAATTTCCTTCCCAATCTGAATCTGTATATCCATACAATGTGTAGTCATGATCTCTACCACAGTAAAGTCCCAAGTCTATCACACCTTTTAGGTACTTGATCGCATGATTTGTAGCTATCAAGTGAACCCATCTAGGTTTAACTAGATACCAACTCAAGGTGTTCACAGCAAAGCATATATCTGACCTTGTGTTCGTCAGATACATCAACGAATCAATAATCTATATGTACCGAGTCACATCCACTAACTCTGATGTCTCATCAAATGACAACTTCATGTTGGTATCCATGGGTGTGGAAATGTATTTAAAATCTAACATATCAAATATTCTTAATATTTCCACAAAATAATTTCCCTAGTTCAGAAAGATTCCTTTTGAGCTCTGCCACACTTCCAGCCTAGGAAATAATGCATCAATCCAAGATCTTCCATATCGAATTCTTAAACTAGATTATTCTTGCTTTCTGTGATTTGTTTCCCATTTCCTATTAGAAATAGATCATCCAAATACAACAATAGTATGATAGGTTCATCATCCATAACCTTAAGGTAAAGGTTAGGAACAACTTTACTCTTGGTAAAGCCCATGCTTGTCAAGAAGCGATCTATTCTACCATACCAAGATCTACGAGATTGCTTCAGTCTATACAGATCCTTTTTCAATTTTCATACATGAGTCGCTCTGTTTTCAAATTCAAATCCTCATGGATGTTCGATGTAAAGTTATTCCTCAATCACACCATTAAGGAAGTATGTCTTTACATCCATATGGTGTAGATCCCACTTCATCATGGAAGGAATTTCCATGATGGTTCTGATGGAAGTGTACCTTGCTACTAGAGAAAATGTTTCTTCACAATCAATTCCCTCTCTATTGAGAGAATCCTTTAGCCACAAATATTGTATTTTTCAAGACTTCCATCTACAATGTGTTTTATCTTGCAAATCCACTTGGAAGATACCACACTCTTGCTTTCTGGTTTGGGTACTATATCCCAAACATCATTCTGGTATTCTTCCATCATTTGTTCTACCATGAGTTCATTGTTGACACAACCTCAGTCAACAGGGGTTCACTCTCTATCGACACCCAAAAAACAAAGATCCCCCTAAGCACTGACCCAGATAGGTTTTACCCCGTCCAATAACACCACCAGAGCAGATGAAGTCTCACTTGAGGCGTTTGATGGAAAACTACCTGAACCAAGTTTATGCAGTATGAAATAGGATTGCGCGCATCTACTGTTGACTCAGTGCAACATTACTTACCAGTTTCAGATTCATCATTCAATGGATTATATCTATGTACTTAGATCGCATCTGATACATCGAATCATAAACATATATACTAAGACAACATCATTCATCATAGAGAAGCATCGCATCATTCACAGATATACATCACATTTTCATTCACATCGTAGAAAACATGAAGATATAAAGATAGAAAACAACACAATGTATCTGTCCAATCTCCGTCATGTCATATATCTTTGTAGCAAAACACAGATTCTCAAAATTTTTTTAGGATCATAAATGCTCCAAAATATATCTCCACAGATCATTTCCAAAAGAATATCAACATTCACAATCCTAGATCTACTTATCATGCTTATGACTTTACATTGGTGGTCCACTTAAGCCAACTTCCTAACAAAATCTACAAAATAATGACCAGAATCCACATAATATGGTCCAAATCTACAAAATATGACCAAAATACATATAATATAGTTATTCTACCTTGCGCGCCAACTTTCACCTTGCACAACATCTGCGTTGCTATGCATCTAACTACTCTCAAAACTGCCTGCCAACTGCCCCCCAAAAAAATCATGTGGCTCTTCCTCGAGCCACGTCAACTAGAAATGGTGTGTCTGCTGATCTACAAATTGAAGTCTTCATACCGTTGTGTGATTTCCTTGACTTGTTCCTGGATATTCTCTCTAATATCTTGACTTTCTATCACATCGCACTCCAACGGGTGCTCGATGATCTTGGTAGTGACATCCTTTTTTCCCTCCTGAAATTCCTGCAGCATAGAAATTTCCTTGACTGAAAGCTGTGCTCCAATGTCTTGGAACTCGTTCAACTATGTGGTGTGCCTCTATTAACGCTCCCTCACCTTTCCAACACACCTTTGTAGCTCCTTCAGTTGTGTTGACTTTGTGATATGTACAACTAGTTGCATCACTCTGAGTGATGTATTTAATGTAGCCAACTACCCCTCGGCCTCCTGCCACTGTGTGGGAAGTTTCTCCAACTACGCATCCTGGACTGCACTGCCCCAAAATTGTGTAGTCATGTCAGTAAATCTCTTTGTTTCTTGCTCCATTTCCTCCAGCTGCATTGTGAAGTCCTCATTGGTGCTTTTACTTTCTACAGCCTACTCCAGCGGGGTTCCTGGATTTAACAGGTCATTTAAATCATTGTTTTCATGCCTCAACTATGCATTTATTGCCCTGAGATTCTCATCTTTTTCCTCCATGTCCATGTCCTCAGTGCTTTCCATCACTTATTGACAAGCAACCAAAACTTCCTTCTCTAAGCGCACTATGTTGTCCTAGAGTTGCACTTTCTCCACTATTAAGTGATCTTGCTCCTTTTTGAGTTCTTCAATTTCATTTGTGTTCTCCTCTATCAGCTGCCCATTCTCCTTCTTCAATGTATCAATATCCTTCCATGCTTCATCCTCTTTCTCCCGCGACCTCAAAAGTTGGTCGCCAATTATCTGCTCTCTATTCACCAACTCCTGATTGGAAACCTTATGTAACTGCACCAATGTTTAGGTTGATAGCACGTTGATGTCTACTAGAAGATCCTACAATTGTTGAAGTGAGGCATTGAGGTCCTCACTGTTGGTATCGATTACATGTCACATAATTTGCACATTACTAATCTGCGTCCCAGTGCTGTTTGAACAAACTTGATGCCAATTGGTTGCTTCTGGTACCATGTTTGCTACTGCATCAATCAATGAATCAAGGCAATTTTTTACCTCACCAAATCCTTCGGTCGTCTACTTCTTCATCTTCTCTCTCGTCGCATCAGTTTTTGTTGTAATCACGGCAATGATACAGTTCAACTACTCCTCAGTCACTGGGGTTGCACTACTTGTCGCACCTTCTCCTTTCGCTTATTCATTCTCGATTCTTCAAAATCCTGCTATTCCTATGAGTCTGTGGGGGTCCACATCGATGCTTCATCTGAGTCGTGGTCACTTGGTGGGTCTGGAAGAGGATCTAGTGGTGCATCTGCTATTGGAACCGTAGACACTTCCTCGATGCTGATAGGTTCATGCCACTCCATGGGCCAATCAGGAACAATAGCTTCCATATCAACGTCAGAAAGCTTATACGTTGTGGGAATCCATTATTTACATGGGTCATGCCACGCCTACACATGAATGGCATGCAGGCCAATCACAAACCAAAAAATACATTGGAATTATGTCACTACCTCCTCTGACAGTCTTGGAACTTTCATAGTTGTAGCCTACAATGCCTCCCAATACACCCAGAACTGAATGGCATGGTCCTTTAGTCGCTCAGTTTCCTTCACACACCAGAGGTTCTGGTAGCGCACTCCCTTGCAAACCTTCGTAGCATCCACATCCATCCCTTGGTAATATTCTGAATCCATCCAAGCTATGAGTGAAATCAAAATTAGCATCCAGCTGTATGTGAATGATCACTTTCCCGCATGGACTGCTATCACATCATCCATCAACTGGTTCATTAAGAACAATGACTAGTTCATCTGCACCCCTTGTGCACATTAATCTGCGTAGGCTATCACCCCCGAATTACATTGGTTTGGTCGGTTCATTCTAACTATATTTCTAGCCAGAATTCTCACAACGATGTGGATAGCCTAATCATGTATGCTTTCAATGCAGTACACTCGTCCGTCGCGCTGCAAGTTATATGTTTTCTTCAGCTTTGTAGCCAACTTATTGTCGTTGTCTCTCTCCTTGAAATACTGTGATGGGTCAGGCCCCTCCTTGGGAATCCTTGTGATTTCTGAAATAAGTTCCATAGTGATTACGACTGGCCAGTCCAGCCACAAAACCCTTCCATGGAAGCATGCCAAGAGCTTCTTTGTGCATGCATTCGCTTCTGTCAACCACCCAAAGTACGACATGTTGATAAGGCCCAACAACCCTGATCTCTTTAAACCGTGCACCCAGTCCTGTGGAATGCGTGCTACTTGGCCACCTCTTATCACCACCATGGGTACATATGGAGTTGTCATGATCTAAGTCGATGCAAGCATATCATGATTGTCATACTTCATTCACATAATTGAGGGCATGATGTCCATGGTGCATACCATGCCTTATGGTATCGTCGCCATCCTAACTGGGTACTTTTGATTCTTTGTGATTTTCTTGGGCTTCACATGCAGTCGACATAGAGGCACATAGCCAGGGATGTTCACCATGGATACCCCTGTCTGGGATGAGGATTCCTCAGCCCTGAATGTCGATGGACCCATTTGAGTAGGTTCCTCCTCCTATGCACGCGCAGAATTCCTAGTCTTCCGCTTCTTCTGCACCTGGGATTTGTGCCGTTGCGCCACCCTCTTTTTATTTGGAACCAATCATGAACCCACCAACATGCTTTCAATCTATTATTCAATGGGTACCTCGATAACTGGTGAGTCCCTCTCACTTGAAATCTCTACTATAACCATCTCACTCGGCATGTCGCACAAATGCCCCCAAGTCCTCTACAGGTACCTCAACCTTACACTGCTCAACGCAACTCATCTTACTGCACCAAATTTGCAACTTAGTCACTAACTTAATCTTTCACAATGGTTAATTCCTACCGCATTTCTCCTCTTCTTATAGCGCTGAGTGGATCACTCGATCATCATGACCAAATCATTACAATCCCTTTTAATCATTTCAACCAAATCCTACATTAATCACCCAAATCCATCGCCAATCCTATCAATCTAACGACCGGATCCATATTAAAGGTGCCTCTCATCCAAAAAAACTCCACCAGCTAACTGATTTAACTATTGTATTTATTGCAATTTTGACTATGTCATGGCCCTAGGGCTATCATGTCATGACTTCCTAACCATGATACTAACTCCTCTACTTGCGCAACCACTTCCTCCTAGTGCACCATCCTCCTAACTTCCATTCTATGCAAAGCAACGAGTTTTTTTATCGTACAGTGCCTTAAGCATCATGGAGCTCTGGGCCCATCCTGTAGGGCTCCATCCTACTCTCATTTACCAACTTAGGAAACATCACACTATATAACTATTGTAGTTGTATTGCACCTCCTGCAGTAATGGAATTGATGACATTTGGACCTATCCAATGCATCTATAACTTACCCGGATGTTTGGAAAACTTGTTGTCATATAACAACACCAGGTCTCCCTACTAAAAATGTTTGTTCTTGATATGCCGATCATGCCAAGCTTTCTTTCGGTCCATATCAACACGTTGGTGAAAACCTGCAACAAAGAAATCTTCCTCTAACTACACTAACTTCGCTAGGAGTTCTTCTAATGCTCCTTCATCATCCATGCCTGTCGGTACTGCAATGCGCAAACTAAGAACAATGTACTCTATGGGCATGAATGCCTCTTGCCCATACACTAGCTTGAATGGTGTCTGCCTTATCAATATTTTACAAATGGTGAGATACACCCATAAGACTTCTAGAATATTCAAATCCCAGTCATCGCGGATAACATTGCACACCTTTGTGAGCGCGTGTTCCAACACCTTGTTGAATGCCTCAACTGTCCCATTTGTATGCAGATGGTACGTGGTACTCTTTTGATGTTGTATCTGAAGTTCTTCTGTCAATGCACAGATAGTGTGATTGATGAAGTGAATCCCTTGATCACTCATTAATATCCTTGGGCACCGAAACTAAGTAACAACATTATCAAACAGGAACCTTGCTGCTGTCGCTACGATGCAATCTACAACCAGTGCAGCCTTTGTCCATCTTGTTAGGTAATCCATTGCTGTAATAATATATCACGCACCACTCCTCTTTCCAGGTGGGTTGATTGGTCCCAAAAATTCCACTGCCCATTTATCAAATGGTTGTAGTATCACCTGAGGTAATAACGTCATCTCATCTCTCCTTGATGGTTATCAAGTCCTTTGACAGATGTTGCAAGTTTGCACATAATCCATCACATCACTATTGATATTCGACCACCAAATTCTTGCGCGGAGCACCTTCTTCGCAGTAGCGCGACCGGCGTAGTGTCCACCTACAACTGCCGCATGCGCCTTTGCAAATACCTTCCCCTGTTCATGCAGAAGGACACATCATCGTAAGATCTCATCCGATACTAGATTATAGAGTTGTCCAACGATCAACTGGAAATCCATAGCTTTAACAACCAACTACTTCTTCTGACTTGCAGTAAGCTCATCTGGTGTTGTTCCCATCGCCAAAAACTAAACTATTTGCTCATAATAGTCATCAACCATTTTGACTCTGAATAACTGCACATCTGGAAACCCATATTCAATGTTAGTTGGTTCTTGACTTGTCTCAATTCATGATAAGTGATTTGGTCCTGCATTCAAGCAACCTGGCTTCACAATTATCTCAAAATCAAATTCCTGAAAGAGAAGTAGCCAACAACATATATTCCCCCCCAACACAGGCTTATTCATCAGATATTTCAAAGTAGAGTGGTCCGTGAACATCTTGAAATGACCTCCCAATAGGTAATGTCAAAACTTCTACAGCACATATACCATTGTCAATCCTTCCCTCTCTGTTGTAGTATAATTCATCTCCACAGACGACAGCTTTCGACTAGCGAAAGCAATCGGGTGATCAAGATATCCTTCTTCTGGTTGATATAGAACCACTACCAATGCAATTGATAATGCATCAACATGAACATGGAACTCGTTATTCCAATAAGGAAAATCCAATATTGGTGAGGAATCCATCTTTTCCTTCAAGGTATCAAAGTTTCCCTGACACTCCCAAATACATACAAATACCGCATCCTTCTTCAACAACCTATCCATATGAGCTATGATCCTAGCATAGCCTCGGATAAACTTGTGATAATACCCTTTGTGTCCTAGTGTCACTCTAATTTGCTTCACATTTGTAGGTGGTGGTAGGCTCAAAATCAACACAATATTTACTGGGTCAACCAATAATCTTTGCTTGCAGACAATGTGTCCCAAATACATACCAAAAGATGTACAAAAAATACACTTCTTTGAATTCAAATCTATCTGATGCTGTCGACATTGATCCATCATCAAACACATGTTCTCAATATGGTCTGTGTTCAATCCATAAACCGTCTAGTCATCCATATAAATCGCTAGAAACTTCTGAATAAAATACTTGAATGCATCGACAATAATCCTGGAGAATATCGTAGGTGCATTCTTTCAGTCCAAAGGGAATCACAGTGTACTGAAAACAACCCCATTTAGTAACAAATGTTGTCTTGTGGCGATCCTCTTTCACAATCTTGATTTAGTGATAGCCAGAAAAGCCATCTATGAATGAGTAAATTTCTTGACTGCCCACTCCTTCTAGCACCTCATCAGTGAATGGTGTCGAAAATGGATCATGTAGAGACGCATCATTCAATTTTCTAAGGTCGACACAAATCCAAACTTCCCTTGTCTTCTTGTCTTGCACTACCATGGGACTGATCCATTATGATTCCCCAATCATTTCTATTATCCCAACATCCAACATTCTATCGAGCTCATCTTTGACTCTTTCCTTGTATCGCGGATTCAAGTGATACGAGCGCTGCTACACGGGCTTCACATTTGGTTTTAAAGGGATATTCATCTCTCCCAAATCTCCCAGTATCCCCTTCATCTCAAAATTTTTTGTAGGAAACAAATATTGGAATTCATGCAATAGATCTGTGATCTTTGCTATGGTTTCTTCACCCCAGTAGTCCCTAACATTCGTAAACTTTGGATTCTCCTCTGTCTTGATGTTGACCTTCCGAATTTTCAATGGTTGATTCATTGCATATTCGGTACATCATGTGCTGTGACATCCTGATTCCCTTCTGTCTCTGGAATATTGATATTTCATGGATCATCTCCATCATCTGGTCCTCTTGTCACATTGTAACACTCCATCATCGATTGCATCGGACACATATAATGCAGATCCACCGGATATGCAACTAGAACTATCTTCATAACAACGTCATGGATGTGTTGTAGTGCACTATGAATAGCCATATTGGTATCCGCAAAATTGAAGGCGTGATTGAAGAAAATCGTCAACTCTTCCCAAGTAGTGATTTCTCTGCACAACTCGGCTGATACATACCATGATTGTGGCATCTAATACAACATGTGGAGAAAATCATAGACCCATTCATCCTTTGGTCGCAATGCCCACAAGGTCTGACACTCGATCAAATGATCACCAGGGTCGTTGCACCCATCATACCTTCCGACGTGGTACTCTTCTGTGTTTCCAAAGTGAATTTTCATCAATATTTGACATTGTGACCACCCATTTTTTGGGTATATGTTATATTATTTGCATGTGCATATTAAGGGGAGGTGAGCATGTCAGTGTTACAGCTCAGCGATCCCAAAGGCACCTTCGACAGAAATGGCCACTAGGCCATTTCCGATGCGAGCGCAACGAGCAAATTTTTTTGGCTATTTATAGATTTTATGGCTATTTATATCTGTTTGTGGCTATTTTTAGAATTTGTCTAAAAATATGTAACTTAATCCAAGTTAAGGGATTGGAGTCTTTTTCCAATCTGGGTTAACGGATTAGGGTATTTGGATGTTGCAGAATACCTATAGTTTGTATTGTGAGGATTTCATAATGTAATGAAGAGAAAATAGGAGGTGTGGCTCCAAGGTTTTCTGTTTTTCCCAGTTAAGGGTTTCCATGGTAAATCTCTGTGTTTATGTGTGAATGATGTGTTGTGATATCTATTTTGCTTAAAATAATCTGTATGCTTTGCTTCTCTGCACCGGTTTAAAACTTACACCATTGATCGAATTCTTATGTGTCACCCACCATCATGCTGGAGTAGCCTTCAACGCTTTATCCAACACCAATAATCACTGTAGTTTTGACATTTTATCCTCAAATTAAACTAGAAACTCACACAAATTAGGAATTCCTTCATATACTGGTAACTCAACAGTCTCAGTTTCAACTCAACACAACAATTGAGTAATCATGCCACACTTCCAAATTGATACCTCATGCATCCGAATATTTTAGTTTTCTAAAGCATCATCAGAGTCTGAGGACGCAGAGTTAGAAATGTGCCAACCGATTTCATTGTCGATAGTCAGATGGATGTAATCCTCTAAAATGTTATATGCATGATCCCATCCTCTTATGGCTTCTTCCCTAACCGATTCAACATACCTTCATCCTTTAGTTGGATCCATCGGAGCTATGAATCTGATGTCGTGGTTCTCAAAGGTCATCATGTGCTTCTTAAAATTGATTACTACCAAACTATCATTGGCCCCTCCAATCCCCAATAGTGAGGGATATGAACCTCCACAATCAACAACTTCAATAACATCAAAATCAACATAAGTCTTCATCGCCTCAACTTCCACTTCTAGGTGTTGATCTCGCCCAATCGGTCTTACTCCAACCTAATTAGCCAGTCACAGCTGCACAGGAGACCAACTCAGTGGTGGGATCCCAATATTCTTCCATCTTTACTTTGTTAGAATGTTGATGTATGAGCCTAGATCCAAGATGACTGAATCTACCTCATATTCCCCAATCTGAATATTCATTCCCATCTTTTTCTCATGTAAAGAGTTCACCGCTGGCTCCTTTTGTCCCTTGTCCAGTCGATGCAATAGATTCTCAATATTAGCGAGAGCATTAGGATATATTTCTAGCAATAGAAACCTTTCAAATAAGTTCTGCAAGGTACCATGTTGTCGTGATGGCCCTGCTAGCAAAGTTGAATCAAAAGATTTGGCATTTCATAAACAAGCAACTTACCCGAATCTCTTCTTATCGCATCACATGGTCACAGAATGTGTCCCTCTCACCGTCAACATTAAAATACACTTTCTTCTTTCCATCCAATTGTATTTTTGGAAATGGGTTATCTTCTCCTGTCGTTCAACCTCTGCGAGCAACATCAGCATCCTGCATCCTGGTCTCTGCTGAGATCATCGCAAATGCCGACCCTTAGTTCTAGTTCAGTGGTGGATTCATTGGTGGGTTCACATTCTAATTTTCATTCTAGTTATGATTTTGAATTTGGTTCTGGTTCTACAGCTGGTTCTGGTTCTGCAACTATGATACGTTTCCTTCCTGCCACCTCGTGATCAGTGGTGGACAGTTCTCAACAGTGTGGTAAAAAATGATACAATAAGTAAACTATGCTTGCAATTGTGGGAAATCTATCAGATAATGTCCTAGCACTCCACAATTATAACATTGCACTGTTCTATGTCCTCATCCTCCTCCTCGAACAAGACCTCCACCTCGTCCTCCACAGAATCCTCCACGGAATCCTTCTTGCTGCTAATACTGCAGTTGATTGAATTGCTACTGCGGGGGATTCTGTTGCTGCTGGACATACTGCTGTGGTTGATTATATTGTGGCTCTGACTGAGCCATTTGTATATGATTATATTGCATTTGTTTCACAAACTATGGTTGCAGTACAAACTACATCTGCAGTTGCGGCACAAGATGCATCCGCATTTGTGGCTATGGTGCAAAATGTGGTTGAGGTGGTGCCTATACCACCTGTGGCTGCTGTTGTGGTTGCTACAACATTCTATGGTATCCCCCCTTCACATAGTACGTTCCATTATTATTTCCTAGAGTAAATAATATGTGCAACAATCCTTATCCTTATGCCCAACAGACTGACAAAATGTGTAGTATAAATTCGTCGGCTTCATGACCATCTTCTCATATATCCATAATATTCATGTATATGCCCATAAACTTGGAAGATACGACACCATGACATACTTCCATGACTTAATGGGTTTGGAACTGTCGACAATAAGTAGTTTCAGAAATCTGGGCATTGATCCTTATGATGCCCCTCTGCGTGACATCGAGTACACCAAAGTTCCTCACAATGCTCTTTTCCCTTCTTGATATCTTGCAACTAGAGTGTCATATTCACCAATTGTGTTTGAATCTAGTTCATATCAACTGCATTCTTTCCATAAGGTGAAGCTTCCAACTTCATCGCGATCTATAGAGGCTCGCTCTATGTAGCAATCTTTTGATGCATCAATGGCAATTTTATATGAGATACTAACGATGTGATGAAACTTTATTTATGCTGGACATCACTCATCTTGAACCTAACGCTTTCCATTAATGTTTTGAAATGATGATCGAAATCCCAGATAGTTTCATTTGGATACTGCATAATCTTCTTCAATTCTGTGATATATCGTGCCTCAGATTTTGGTTTTCTGACCTTTTCAATCAATCCCTTTCTAATTTCAACTAGAGTCTTCACTGGAGTACCCGTAGGAACTTGCACAAAATTGACGAACCAATCCAGTGCGCAACCTCGAAGGGTCGTCGCCAATTGGCCCTTCTTGACATCATCATCTAGAGTTTGTTTGACAGTCCATACTTCCTCACACAGGAACCAATATTACTCAGGATACTCAGTCTTGTTCCCATGAAACAGGGGTAACTTCACATCATCTCCTGCCATCCCATGCCTCCTTCCTACAGTCGTTGATCCGCTAGTATTAGAGTGTTGTTGACATGTCGTACAAGTTGGTGTCAAACTTATGTTTCTTCCAGAGTGTGGTGCAATGAAAAAAGGTGTGGGTACGTTGTTTCTTTGGGATGGTCTTTCCTCAGTTTCGGGCATAGCCTAGTCATATCCTTCATCCCGTGTGGTCTTCCTTCGCAGCCTCATGTCTCGGTTGCAATAGGACTCTCTCCTATCCTCTACCTCTTCTCTTGTTGAAACCTTTCTACTCCTCTCATAAGACCACTTCCTTCCTCATATTCCCTCACAGTCCCATCGTAACTTCCATCCATCTACCCTGTATCATTCCATCCAACCCTCATCTCCGCGATACCCATAGCCTCCGCACACCGGAGTTCTACTTGGTGGAGTTCATCTTCAATATGATTTTTTCATAGATGATCATCTTAATAGACAATTGCAAAGAAAAACGAAACCTACCTCGTGTCCCATTGAAGAACTCCCTTTCTGCGTCGATGTAAGATTTAACGGTATCAACCGCGAACTCAGTGATGTAGCCCTCCAATATTTTGTCAAGCCAAACTTCAACAACTCGTTTTTCTTTGTTATCTACCTCCCACAACTGTTGGATCAGTTTTGGAGTCCAGCTAGTTGGTTCACCTCCTTGGAAATTTGTCTTTTAATATATCAATCGCGCCAACCACTCGTACAAAATGATCATAAATTCACCAAAGAAGCACTCGTACAGATAAGAATATAGGTTCCTCTCCAACCAATTTTGTGTTGTTACTCTAGGGTTCTGGTTCTCTTTCTCAGCAAATTCCCATGCCTTTTGGTCAAACCAATATTGGATTTCTTGTCTTGTCGGATGCCACAACATGTCCTCCTTCCCATTCGCACTAAGGTCCCAACAACAGAACCATTTGTTGACACAACCTCAGTTGATAGGGTTTCACTCTCTGTTGACACCCAAAACACAAATATCTCCTTGAGCACCGACCCAGACAGGTTTTACCCCGTCCAACAACACCAACAAAGTAGATGAATTCTCACCCGAGGCATTCAAGGGAGAACTTTCAAAACCATGTTTCTGCAGTATGAAGGAGGACTGCGCGCATCTACCATCAACTCAACGCAACATTACTTAACGGTTTTAGATTCATCAAGTCATATCAACATTCAATGTATTAGATCTATGTACTTAGATCACAACAGATACATTGAAGCATAAATAGATCTACTAAGACAACATCATTTAGCACAGAGAAGCATCGCATCATTCACATATATACAGCGCATTTGCATTCACATTGCAGAAAATAGGGAATAGAAAGATAAAAAAATGACACAATGTTTCTATCCAATCTCCATCATGTCATATCAACCTTTGCAACAAAACACAGATTCTCAAAAATAGTTCAAGATCATAGATGCTCCAAAAGATATCTCCACAGATAATTTCCAAAAGCATATCAACATTCACAATCCTAGATCTACTTATAGGCTTACACCTTGACATTGGTCACTGGTGGTCCACTTAAGTCAACTTCCTAAAAAAATCTATAAAATAATGACCACAATCCACATAATGTGGCCCAAATCTACAAAATATGACCAAAATACATAAAATATAGTTATTCTTGCTTGCATGCCAACTTTCACCTTGCACAACATCTTTGAACTTCCACAACATCTGCAATGCTGCACAACTAACTACTCTCAAAACCACCTGCCAACATTCATTATGTTAGGTCATCGACATATGCTAGTCTTCTGCATTCAACCTTGAATATTGGAACCCACTTTACTATTGGTAAAGCCTTAGTCCATCTGGAAGCTGTCCATCATGTTGTACCATGTTGAACTCATAGATATTTTGCAGTCACTCCCCCTGAAGCGAAGCATCATCTTCCCTCTGCATTATGTACTGGAGTGACAAGTAGCATCCTCTGCTACTATGTATCCATCTCAGGTTACTAGATACTAAGATCCCTTTATCTTGAACTTTGTCGAAAATTTCCTCTTACACCCATCTGTGAGCTTGTTATCTTCTATAGGTTTTCATCTTCAAACTTGTAGAAAAGGTTAAGATATTCGTCACTCTAGGTGATCTTTCAAGCTCCTGGATATGCTTATCTATGGGTACCTTCTGAGCTTGTACAAATCCTATTCTGTACAAGTGGTTCTTTTCTCGATATATACTTCTACTGGAGAAGTGTGTCTGGTCAATAGAGTATGTACCGCCATAGTCTATTCTTTTTGAGACAAACCACGAACCTTTCTTTGTCAAATTATTCTTGTAGATCCATATGGAAGACACTACAAACTTCCCTTCAGGTCTCAGAACCATATCCTAGACATCATTCCCCATGATCAACTGCTACTCTTTGATAGTAGCTTCTTCCATAGCTGGAAGGGTTTGCATCAATGATGTCACCCAAGTGTGTCACACAACTAGATTGTATCTGAAGCCTCTTGCTTTGGTTTGAAAATCCCTCCATACTTCATATTGAATTATCTCTCGTGCCCAATATTGTCTTCATCTCTTGAGGTGGATCTACCGCTCTCTGAATCTCTTTCTTTCATCACGGTGTCTCTGACCCTGGGAGCTTCAGGTTCATGTTTATTGGAGTGAATATTGAATTTTCATCACTCATTCTTTGGAACAATTCGCATCCTCCTTTTCTTTTAGGAAGTTTTACACGACCTTTCCTACAAGTCAAAAGCACCAGTTGCATGGTTAGAGCCATTTCAGAGGACATATGCAAAAAGACAAATTGTTATGTATCATGCAACTATTTTATCCAATACAACATTCATCCATATCTCACAGAAATTTTCTGAATTCCTTCCATCTCTGCCATGACATCATTGAGATTGTGCACTAATTCAATATGTCAGCAAAGAGGTTTCATTGTAGATAAGTAGCAATAGAGAGTTGTATAGCACCATGTGCTACTTCCCCATAACATGCATATTAGTAGTATAATGTCATTAATGAAAACATTCTATCATGCATAATACATAGCATATACAGGAAATACATTTCAAATACTTATATTTGTTTGCTTTGTCTTCATGTCCTTCTGGATCTGCAACTTCTTATTTGACCAATGAGATTGCTTCAATCTCATGCTTGCTTGAAAGCTTTTCTGGAATGCTGCTTCCGGTGAACCCGGGGTTTCAATGAGAAACCATAATTTTTCAAATTAGGTATCTTTAAAATTTAATTGAATTTATGCGCCTCCTCAATGCGATCTGAGAAGCATACTCATTTTCCCAAAACTGTGATCGGAACTGCAAAATATCTGATGCCCTAGTTTTCTTCAATTTCTTCTCCAGAATTTCCTGATATTGTTTCTGTGGTATCTCCAAAAGTAATGCTCCTCTATGTCTGAAACTTCACACTAAGGTATATTGTTTTGTCTTCTTTCCAACACCACATGTTAGATCAGAATTGGTTTCATCAATTGGTATTTATGTAAATTTTCCCAAGGTGACTTATTTCAAGACTATTCAGCATAGAAAACTTGTATGGACTGCCACGTGTCACTGTTTCACCTTCAGGGTTTGAAAATTTTACCAAAAAAATTAAATTCCATGCCTTATATGTAAAATCTTGATAAATTTCACTCAAACCTTTGTATCCCAATATTCAGCAAATCTCCCTAGGTCAAATATTTAAAGCTAAATCTTGGGACGAGATGGAACCCTGATTTGGAGGAATCATATCTCCTAGAATATAGCGAATATGAGGATGAAATTTTTACATGGGGTACATCAGGAATTTATATTTTGTCTTTAAAAGTTTCAGCTCATGACCCTTCTCCAATCTCTAGATATAGCGAATGTACCAAAATGACTAGTTTTAGTCTTTTAGGTTTTTCAAGCATGAAACCCGAATCTTCAATAGTTGTAGCTGTAGCATTGTTTTGGCTACACAGAGACTTATTTTAGGGTGGATATGACACCATGTTAAGTTTTAATGATTATATCAGATATTATAACATTTAGCATCATAACAACATAACCATAAACAAAAGGATAACTGAAATATAGACACGCCAACCACAAAAAGAACACAAAGATTTATCCTGGGAAACCCTCATGGGGAAGAAATCCCAACAAAACTTCCTCTGTATAAGATGTATAAAAAATACAAGACAATACCCCAGACAGGTGCACCTTCTTCCAACAGATCTCTCTCTCTCTCTCTCTCTCTCTCTCTCTCTCCCCCCTATACGCTATACACAAGTGAGTGTGTGTTCAAATGAGGAACACAACTCCTCTATTTATACTCTTTTTGTCACTTGACTTTTAACCTAACAAGTCAGCCCCACTTAACTGACTAGGTCGAATTCACTTAGGAAGACTCAATACAATATTATATTATATTCATTAGGGTACTATTGACCCAATATACAATGGAGTTTTTACCTCATGATTCTATGATGACCAATTACAATAGTAACACCCCAATGGAGGAATATTAACATTTCCCTTGGGTTACATCAGTATAATACATTTAGAATATCCTTTGAAGTTACAATATTCAATAGTTTCAACTTAAGAGGTATGATGAATTAACCTTATTAGTTTTATTGTTTTATTCTCATCGAATCCATGACCCTTTTAGCAAATGGTCGTGAACTTGCTGTGTGCCAAATCTTAGTTTGGAGGATGTTTTGCAAGGCCGTGTATGGAACACATGTGACGATATACCTTGAGACATAAAAGATTAAAGTCATTGGTCTTGTTGGTCCTATGGGTAAAAGGGGTTGTTTCCCCACCTATATGGTACACCTTTGTCTTATGGGTATGGGGGTTTCCTTACCACCTTGTTGTGACCATTAGTTGACTTATGGTCCTTTTGGTCCTGGAAATCTTGTTGTATATGGTACCATGACCATCTTTGATATGATGACTTAAATTTATTGTTTTTTATTTTATATGACCACTTGACTGTTAGTACCCTATACTAAGTCAAAATTTTTATTTTATGGTAACCATCCTAAAAGATAGGGTTGAAGAAGGAATCTTCTAGAATTCCTTTCAACTTATAAAAACAAGTCTTATCCTTCATTATGGATCCATCCAAGAAGATACATCTCAACCCTGGTATTTTTCTTATGTTTGACATTAAGGAGTATGTTGCTAGGGTTTCACTGCTCCACTCTTGTGTTACTGATCCAAGTTTAAGAGTTGTTGTGTGTTCCTTTCTTTGCTGAGCCATGAGATCTGTTAGGACATGAAATTATGAGGCTGATCTGTGGACTATGTAGTGTCTCTCCTTGTTGCACCTAAAATCTACACTAATGCCTCAAATCCTTCAAAGCACTTGGAAAAATATTATTTTGGACATTTTTGCTCACTCTTAGACTGGTTGGCGCACCTTTCCTTCTATGATAGAGTGCCAGGTAGGGTTGGAACACCTTGTTCATTGATAATAGGTGCCAGTGGTGTCTCTACATTGTTTTCAAAGTGCACCTAAACATATACCCTCACTACAAGAAGCACCAACAATATTTGAAAGGAAAAAATAGAAGTTTCGAAGAAACTTCCAAGAGAAAGCTCTCGTGGAGGATGTTCCTATCTATTAGGGAGAGATGGAACTTGAACTCCTAGACCATATGGATAATTCCCTATCCTCTTCCCAAAATATCTCATCTCATATGAGTCTCCCTTAGCCTATAAAATAAGGCTTCATGGACTATGTGAAGAGAGACCAAGGAGAGCATCCTTATGCTATTGGATTGAAGCCTGGTATTAAGGCAAAGTTGAGTGAGTGTTGTAATAAAATATCTTTGTGTGTGAGTGAAGAGTTGTGTGAGTGTTTCAAATACCTTATGGAGACAAATCTATTAACATCAAGGCTTTTGTTGTAGATTTCTCTTTTCATTTAATTATTACACAAGTGTTTCCCTTTCCCATATATGATTTGTGTGAATATCATTCATTTATTATTAGGTTCCTTGATCAATAATATAGATTGTTGATCTCTCTTGTTACTCTTATCCTTTGTCTTGTTTCTGATGCTTCTTTGTAGGTACTATATATTGCATGAAGAACAACGAAAAAAAGGCCAGAACTTTCAGATATGAGGTAAAAGAGTTATTCCATTCAAGTAGATTAATTATCTTGGGAGAGGATATACTATTGTGAATTTTTGTTCTATACTTATACCATACATGCTAGAGGAACAAGTGGTGTCCGCATTGGTTGAAGGATTCCTACAAACAAAATTGATGACCATACTGGGGACAGATCCAGTCAGATATGGGATAGATCCATTCAGATCTGGAGCAGATCCAGTTAGATCTAAGATTTTTGGTAACACTCTTGCTTATAAAATTGTGATTCTTTTTTATTAACTCATTTGAGTTGTTAAGGTAAGTGATCCAACTTACCATCTTTTCAAATTCCTCTTGTGAAGTGTGCTTTACTTCCTTTTCAGTCTAGGTCATTTCATCATTGGTTTCTTTGACAGGTGATTGGCCACATCTCTGGATCCATCGGTGCACCTGGGTAGACTTAACAGAGCGTCGACCCTATTCTGGATCCTACTACACTCTGACAAAAAGCACTACTGAAACTCTTTTTCTTACTGCATAATGCACCACTAGTGCCTACACCCAATGTACACAGTGCACTGACACCTTACTGGCACTCTGGTGCAGCCTTACATAGTGCGACGAGGTAGGCTAATCGTTGTTTTAAATCTCATGCTTTGATATTTCTTGTTTCTCTTGGTTTACTGTTCATTTTGCTTACTGTCTCCTTGTTGAGTTTGATAGTTTGGTAGCCTGATCTCTCTTCTTGAGCTCAAATCTATAATTTTTCATCAATAAGGAATTTGTAATTGAAGAAATTGTGTGTGAATTACAGTTTTGGATGAATGGTTTTCTTAATTCATTCTCTAAAAGTGATTGTAGGTTTATGAGAAAAGAAGGTCTATAGATCCTTTGCAATTATTTAAGTATAGTTGTTTAGCGCTCTTTATTTTTTGAATCATATTAAAAAACAAAAGAAGATTGTTGGCTTGTTTTTGTTTTGATGACTCTTGTTTTTCCTGAGTAGTTAAAGAAATAGTTCTTTATGAGTTTGATTGAGAAAGAATAGATTTTTAGGAATTAGAATATATTCTTCATTTGTCCTTTCAGATATTCCATAGTCTTAATGGTAAAAAATCTTGTGTGTTTAAAAAATTGTTAAAGATCTTGAAGATTAAATCGTTGAAAGTGACATGGCATCTTTTTTTTTAAAGAAGAAAAGTTTCTCCCTTGCTCTAGTTAGCATTCATTGAAGAGAAGAGTTGAATTACATATAGATATTATCTTTGCATCTTGACCTACATTCCACAAACATTCACTAACCATAAAGATAAAATCAATGGTAGCTTAGGCTAAAATTTGTTGTAATTTGAGTGATAGGATAGAGACGTGTTCGGACATCTTAAAACATAGGAGCTGTCATTATTTTCCTGTAGTGCATCTCAGGGATCATGTGGTTCTTCCATGTACTAATGGTATATTGAATGAACTTTCATGTACCTTTGAGGTATATCAAAAGGTACTTCACGTACTTGGTGGTATATCGGAAGGCCCCTTTCGAATGGTTGTGCATTAGACAACACTAATATAGATTTGAGCTCCCACGTACCTAGGATAACCAAACCAATTGAGAAAATCCTTTTGGCCATCTTGTTGGAGAAATACACCAAGAACATCACTCGGGGAGCTACTATGCACGTGTTGTCCAGGTAGTCAAGTATTCAAGAAAGGGTACGGTCTCGATCCTCCTTGTTGCATTTTACTGTTGGACCCTGACGTATATCGCAAGTTCTAACAACTTGACAATCCTAGTGAGGAACTGGATATCATAAGCACATTTTGTCATTTAATTTTTCTTGTGGCCTTAGCTTGCGTAGGTTTTTTTGCGTGTGATCTCTTCCTTGTATAGATTTTTAGAGTAGAAATATTCAACCAACACCCTGGTTGATCTACTTACGAGATGATCTCGTAGGTTGTAGGGTTTACTACCTAAATATCCTCCCGTCGTGGAAAGAAACAAGGGTGAAACCATGGACCAACCAACTACTACTGACTTTCATGTAGAAGGAATCCCATTTGTTGAATATTGGGAAGAAATTTCCTCTTTTCAAAGTCCTATCATAGTCCAAAAACCCTCTACAGAAGACACCACTTTTTTTTTCTGAATGGAAGGCCAACCTGGTGCACCAGATTGGGTGTTCAATCACCCGTTAGATGATATAGTGGTAGAATAATTTGGTCTAGCTACTCATTTTTGGGAAACTTCTCTAGGTCATGCCATTTCTGAATATGGGACCACTAAACCATCCTATGTTACTCCCATTCAATAATTTTTGTTGAATGAAGAGTTTTTTTAGACCAGTTCAACAATATCTTGAGCGTTTGTGTAACCTAGGGGAGAATATAAAGAGAAGAAGTATTTCTCCTCTACCCCATCGTTTAGGAATAACCCCACCTGGATACCATGACCTTTCACCATTACATGTGGTTCTTAGATCAGGGCCACCGTCTCAAAGCATGGTTAATTATGATCCAGGCCAACCCTCCATTCTTGCTCTACCTAGCCATAATTCCCCATCGATTTCTACTCCCCCAATAGATTCCAAACCTGGGTGGAAACCTCCAACCCAAGTTGTTTACCTACCAGGGGAACCTTTTTTAGTATCGGGAAAAACCGAGTAGAAGGACAACCAAAATTTAATAGTCCTACAAATACCAATATAGTTATTTCATCTTCTGGCCTGGGAAAATCTTCATGGGTTCAACCTATCATTAGTTAACTTTCTTAGGGTTATACTTACCTAGGAAATCAACCACCTATAGTTCATAAAACTTATCAACCAAAACCATCAGGGAATTTTTATCCTAGAATTCCTTACCCCATAAATGCTTATGTCCCATGGGGGCAACCTAATTTTTCAAATGTCCCACCACCCAGAGGACCTTTTGTGAATACTGCTGGAGGTTTTGGAGTCCCACATAGAGGACCACATTTTGGAGGTCCCCCTAGAGGACCACCTAGAGTACCACCACCTGGAGTCCCACCACCTAGAGGAACATAACCTGGAGGCTCACCACCTAGAGGCCCACCACCTAGAGGTCTGCCACCTGGAGGCTCACCCCATGGAGGCCCACCTCCCTTGAGTGGCCCACCACCTGGCGGACCCTCAAGTGGATCATTTGGAAATCGACCACCTAACCAAATAGTCATGGGGGAATCATTTATACCCCTTTATCAAGTTGCTTACGGTCCTACTGGTTCATAGATGCCATATCAATATTACCAATACCCCCAACATAATCAACAATTACCATTTCTGGATACCTTAGAGATTCCAAATTTGTCCAGATTGATCAACGACCCAATACACCATGATCTCTCATAGTCGACCATCCCATTTAAGTTACCCTCAGACATACCTAAATTCGACGGTAATCCCAGTGAGGACCCCAAAAATCACGTAATGACCTTTCATTTGTTGTGTTGATCTAATTCTTTGATGGATGGTTCAATCCGTCTACGTTTATTTCAGAGAACTCTCACCAGAGTAGTTGCAAAATTGTATATCGAACTACCTCATCATTCCTTTTAAGATTTTAACACCTTAGCAATGGCCTTTTTAACACATTTTCAGTTACCAATCCGATACAAGACATGTACGGACCTATTGACCTCGCTTCGCCAGAACACTTCCACTCATATATCCGATCATATACATGAATGGAGACGACGAATTTTGTTGATTAAGGCTCCAATTCTCGATCAATTACTTGTTGATTTGTTTATGAAATCCTTAACTCCCCCCCATTTCTAGGGATGTCTCCATGGGATGTGTGGTTACCGAGGAGAAAACAATTAGTCGTTCTCAGTACCTAGACTTGGTATACTCCCAGTCAGGCACTTTGTATAACCTAATTCCTCACGTTACTCATCTGACCTCAGATCCCTTAAGAACTACAATAGATCCACCCGCCGATGGCATTCTTGGTTCAGTTCAAACACAAATGATGATCGAATTCATGAAAAAATAAAATCAACCGACCGCACTTGCTAGTCAACTTGGGGCCAACCTCCAAAATTGTTTCCCTTCCTTTTGTTTCCACCAAAGTGAATGCGGTTCAGTCCACAGAATATTCGGGAGGAAAGAAAAAAGGTCAAAACAAATCCAAGAAATATGATAACCAATAGGAAGGTGATAAAACATAAAACCCTGATGTTGATTCTAAAAATAAGAGAAAGGAAAAATTTCCCTGCCTGATTTGTGGAGGTGACCACTTCACTAAAGAGTGTCCTTGTTGCAAGGAATTTAGTATTTGAAAAATACCTCCGCCCTGGTAGTCCTTATATATCCTTTCCCTAACAAACAACAATTGATTGACCATCAATCCTTGCATGGGCCTTCTTCGTCTTCCATAGATGAAGTAAAAATGATGTCAAGTGAATAAGTTAATATTAATACTCGATCCCAAAGCTATGGCCCTACTCCAGAAAATAAAATTGATAATGCTCCACCTGGAACACCTTTAACATCCACTCCTTCTCCAACTAGTGGTTTTTAGATTGAAAAACCTACTCTTGATGCAATTCTATGCCCACATAAGAGTACACTTCAAAAATACATACTTAATCCTAACGCACGTGCCACCTAGTACTATAATATAGTCGAAGATATGGCTCAAGCACCGTGCGCTATGTTGACTCTTGAGGTACTCCAAATATGTCCTACACAATGGAATAATCTGCTATCAGTTCTTGGAGCACTGGATCCTGAAAACAATAACATTATCACCTTCAAGCTTGATGATTTTAAATCTAGTCTCTCCCATCAATTGGCTTTCCAATTGTCCACAAAAGATATTGAGAAGATAATCCATCATACCGTATTGGACGAGGGATCCTCAACTTCAGTCATGTCTTTATCCTATTGGATGGCTATCGGTTCTCCCAAGATTAACCATTCACCCACGACATTAAATGCTTTTGTTGGTCGTTGATTTCAAACTTATGGATTACTTCACTCTCTCTAGATAGAACTCGGGGGAAAACCAGTCTCCATTCACATTGAAGTTGTTGACGCTCCTTTAGATTTCATCTGATATAGTAAATAATCCTCAGCCCCCAATACTCACCCATGATGTTGTGTCTGATGATAATTTAAGTAACATTACCAAGACATTCTTGTTGATATATCAGTGAAACCTGAATTCCTAGATAACATCCATATAGAAAATAACTCCAACCCTTCATAGATACAGTCTTATACAACCTTATTTAAAGAATTCAAAGTTATTTTTGCTTGAACCTATGAATAAATTCCAGGGATAGATATCTCAATCGTAGTTCACAAGATTAATACTTACCCTAGTACCAAGCCAGTTTGCAAGAGGCTACGTCAAGTACATCCAAGGAAAGTAACCACCATTAAGGAAGAGATTGAAAAAATTCTTAAGGCTAGTTTTATTTACCACATGCCTTTGACTAAATGGGTGTCTAACATAGTCCCTGTCAATAAAAAGCAGGGTACTATTAGGGTTTGTATTTATTTTTAGGATTTGAATCGGGCTTGTCCTAAGGACAACTTCCCCACCTCGTACATCGATCAAATCATCGACAACTATGCTGGAAGTGTAATATTTTCATTTATAGATGGATTTTTTGGCTATAATCAGATTGAGATACTCCCATCAGATCAACACAAGACAGATTTTATCTGCCCATGGGGAACCTTCACCTCTAGAAAGCTGCCTATTGGTTTGAAGAATGCTAGCGCTATCTTCCAATTATCCATGTCATAATCTTTACACGACATAAAACAAATTGTGTAACCCTATATTGACAACCTTCCATCTCATTCGAAGCACCGAGATCACCATGTTGATGATCTGAGAGGCATTTTTATCAGATGTCGCCACTATAATATCTGATTAAATCCACACAAGTGTATTTTCTGTGTTGATACTGGCTGACTGCTTAGTTTTATTGTGTCCAAGGATGGCATCCACATAGACCCTCTAAAGATCGAAGCTATATTGGCCTTACCTGCCCCAATGAATATTACCAAACTCCAAAGTTTGCAAGGGAAGGAAAACTTTTTATGTCATTTTGGCTGTAATTATGCTGAAAAAACACATGGTTTCATGCACTTACTAAAGAAGGACACCCCCTTCATTTGGGAGGACTTGATGTAGCATGCATTCAATAATATCAAACATGCTATCACACATGCACCTATCTTACAAACACCAAATTATTCCAATAACGATTCCATGTATGTGGTTGCATCCATATCAACCATTGGTATGGTTTTAGTTCAGACGGATAAACAAGGTCATGAACATGTGATCTATTATTTGAGTAAGAGTACTTTAGACTTTGAAAATAGATATTCACATGTGGAGAAACTTGCTCTAGCCATGATCATCGTAGTCCAGAAGTTCCGTCACTACATTTTTGTCCGCGCAACCACAGTATACGTAGATTCTAACCCCATGTATTATATCTTAACTCATCAAGTAAGTGGGAGAAAATACTCATGCTAGATTGTCATTCTCCAAGAATTTGAGTTGGGATTTTCCAAATCTAGTTCTAATAAGTCTCTCATCTTCGCCTAGCTTATGTGTGACGTTCCCCGTATTATTGAGGGAATAGAGCCCATTGATTCATTTCCTGATGAATCCTTGTTCCTCATTAGTACGTCTAGCACTTGGTATGGATATTAAATTCTCTATCTCCAGACACAACGATTTGAGCGCAATGCAACTTGGGATGAACATCATCACATTTGCCACCATGCCAAATAATACCGCATTATCAATGACACCTTATACCATCATGGCCTTGGTACCCATATTACGACGTTGTCTCACTCATGAGGAGGCTGAGATTTTTTTAAATGATTTCCATTCTGGATCCTGTGGCGATCATCTTTATGAGTTGGCTACTGCCCAGAAAATCTTACACGCTGGGTATTTTTGGACCTCAATCTTTAAGGATTGCATTGAAACTTTCAAAAAATTCCCTCCTTGTCAATTATTCACATAAAAAAAGTGCACCCATATTGATTCGTTACATCCTATCATAGCAGTTGGCCCGTTTGCAAAATGGGACATAGCTTTTGTGCATTGTAGACCTACCTCAGCCAAGGGGCATGGCTACATCATTGTAGTCATAGATTACTTCACTAAATCGGATAAGGCTATGCCTATGTGTGCCCAAGATGGAAATACATCTGGTATTTTTCAAAACCCTACTTATGTAGTCCTATGTTTAAAATGAACAGATGACCACCTATGCTGGTTTCACAGATGGTGCTAATCGTTACACCTTGAATCTTGCATCGAAAGCCTAGATATTGTACTCTCCGACAGGTGATCTGGTGAGTTCAAGAGAAACTTGTTTAGGTCCCATTACAAACAATCTCACAGAGCATCATGTGGTGATTGGTTTGTTGACTGAAGCCTTGGCTAATGCTATAAGAGAGATTAGCATTTACCTAGACTCAAAGTTGGTACATCAATTAAACTGAGTCTACACCACCTGAAACCCCCTACTCCTTCATGCATTCCAAAGAGTGAGGATTTTAGAAAGGTATTTTGAGAAGGTCTCTTATCAGCATATCCCGAGACATTTAAATGCTGTGGCAGATTCCTTAGCAATTTTTTTCTTAGATTGGTATCTTGCTCATATTTAAATTCATTTTAACGTAAAATTCATGCATTGGATTCATAGTAGGAATTCATTCACATATCACATTTGCACACACATTTGTAAATAAATAATTTCATATATCTATAAAAATTAAAGCTGAGATGCAAAAAGGGTTGAAGCCATAAGCTTTCAGATCACCCAAAATATGGAAGTATCATAGTTTCAAAATACATATACATAGGGAAAAAACTGAAGTTAAGAATATTTCAGTATAGATACAATACAAAAAAGAGGGAGCCACTATGGGTTAATACTCGTGCTCATGATAACACATCACATCCCGAGCTAATCAATGAAGTAGTCTCCCGAAACAACCCAAGAATCCTATAGTATGGAGTTGGTAGTGCCTGGGTAGATCGTCAATAGAGATATCAAGAATCCCTACAATTTAAGCATTGGAGGTTCTCCTCTATCTCTTTGAGTTCCTCATTTGCATCTATGTTCTGAATACTCCTCACCTCTCTATAGGTGAGGCCCATGCTAGATGAGAAGGACCTATGTCTACATAAATATTTTTTGCATATCTCAACATTACATCATAAAAATAAAATATGAAATTAAAATACAGAAAAAACATGTATAGTGGTATCTTTCTTACCTCGATCATCCCACTGCTATCCTTCTAGGAGTGGAAGGTCGGGATCATCTTTGAAGTTAGTCTTTGCATAGGCATAATCCTCTACCATCAGTATTTGGCTTCTCAGCCAACAGAAAAATACCAACCCGTAGGTAACTTTGGGGCCTCCACCACCACCATGGTGTGCCATGGCATCCACCCACCTTCTCATTCGAGTATCCTTGACATCCAACCTACTAAATGGAACCTGGGGTCTCATCAATGGTACTCTCTCCAAAAAAAAGGACACCACTATCGCTCCATAGCCTAATTGCTTCAGCTTCCCTCTCCTGTATTTGGTCAACTGGTCTTTCAAACTAACCAGGTAACCCTCACTCCAGTTGAAGATTGTAGGAGCCATGAATTCTATGGCAAACACCATATGGGCCCGTGTAGTTAGGTCATTCGATACGGTGTCGAAAACCTTCTCAATTGTGAATGCCATGGTCCTAAAAGGCTTGTATACTATGTGCTTGATAGGCATTTTCCCACCTACTAAATGATTCCCCACTGAGCAGTGATCATCGATCAAGTCATCCACAAATTTCTCACCACCTCGTGGTCTTGTAAATACTACTGGTCTTACTCTATGGAACAAACCAATTAAGAAAAATATGTCTTCCACATCTATCATCAAATTATGAGTCCCAACCACAAAGTGTTGTTGATCTAGATCCCACAACGAATCATGTTCTCTAGTAAACAAACATGCACCCTCATTCCTAGTATTCTGAATAATTTTAGGAGCCCGGACTCATGGAGGGCCCTCACGATCATTGGGTCATTACCCGCTTGTAAGCCATCCAACTCATGTTGTCTCTCTTTCCATATAACCATTTTGCACTCAGTTTCTCCTTCCAAAACAATTTACACACCTATTAAAAGCATGTTGAAACCATTAAAATAAGAAAAAATGGCATGAGGTTGGCTATTTCTTGAATTTTTTGAAGTCCCTAGCTGTTGGCGCACTTTCTCTGGGAGAACAGAGTGCCGATGTTGTTTCCCTTTGATGACATAGAACCTTAGGCGCCTTTACCTCTTTCAAGAGGTGCATTGACGCATCTCCCCAAAAGGGAGAATATCTTGCCTTGGGTACGCTTTGTCCCTTTGGGAAATTGCTCCAAAAACTCAAAAAATGGAATTGAAATAAAAAAAATGCACCATGAAATCAAAGGAATGAAGGTTAGCTCCTACCTAGTCCAAGCGGTTCAAGCAGAGGTGATCTAGAACTCCCATAATCTTCAGTTGAAAATCAACTTGTTTCTATCATTTTCACTCCTACACTAAGGTAAAAATCACGATGGTAAAAATATTTACTATTCACCTCTTTTTATATCAATTTTTGTTTTTTTATTTAAAATAATAAATCAAATATTTAAAATTTTAGGGGTTTTACCAAACTTTTTTTATAGTTTTCATAGTGAATTGATTCTAACTTCATTTTTGAATATTTCAGGTCACATTTATGACGCATTTTGGCTATGTTATGAGTTTCTTTCATATTTTTCACACTCCGAGCTAAGGTGAAAAAGTACCGAGCATCTTTCATACCTTTGACATGCTCATTAAAATCCCAGTAAAAAGGTATCGAGTGCACTTTTTCTGTTTTTTCAGACTCGTTAAAATTTGATTATGTAAAATAGGACCTTTTATGGAGTCACATTTAAGCTCTTTTCTGGCTCCCTAAACATGAAAATATCGCCAAGCGAACTTGATTCTTTCACGCTTGTAAAAGTATTTGAATGATCAGCTAATCGATGGTTGTTGACCCATTTTTTAGATCGATTATACTTCTTTACGAAAAATTTACACTGTAGTTAATCGCAACTAGAAGAGTTCTCCTGGGCATCATTTTATACTTTTTCGGGCCTCGGGGACTAAATTTACGAAAAAGTCCACCATGGACTCTTTTTGGTCATTTCAAACTCTCTAAACATGAAACAAAAAATGAATTTTCTTTCATCGGACTCATGAAATCAAACGATGAAGGACTTGTTCTGGGAACGAACCCCTCCTTTCTTAGGTTCGTAAAACATATGAGAATGGACTCATCATCTGATGAGATAAAATGAGTGTTTGTTACCCTATTTGAACTCGTAAAAATGAAAAGAGGCACTCATCCTTCATGATGGGGAATTTAAGGGAATGGGAAACATCTTTTAATTTGTATTAATGGCAGCTCATAGTCCACCCTTGAACATGGCATGTGTCTACATTTTAATTTCCAAACAGTTGGGTATTCATATTGTCCTTGAGTCAATCCATTTTTGTGATTCATATAACTCCTTTGATTCAATTCGAAGAATGCATTGCCATATCCTTGCATTACATCTGGTTTTCATCTTGTTGATTCAATGCTACCACTTCATTTCTTGTGCTGTAACATGTTCAAAGGATGTCTCTTCTGCAATGTGTTTATGTAATTGTAACTTTGGAATGTATTCACTTGTATTTTTATGTATTGTAACCTCATTTTTATTCCGGGATGTATTTGTAATGTACTTGAGTCATGTCATACCCCGATTTTCCTATCGAGAAGTTTCTATAATGTAAACAAGTCATGTCAATTCAAGGTGGTTAACTCTCCTATTGTCTAAGGGTTAAAGTCCCTGCAGTTCTGGGGCACTAGGGTTATTAGACTCGCCTAGTGAAGTCGACCCTAGTTGGGTTTAGTCAATTCGAGAATTAGTATAAATAGAGAGCTAGCCTCTCTATTTATCACACACTCACACTCAATTGTAGCACATAGCTGAGGAAGAGAAAGACACTGGGGCAAGGAAGAAAGAGGTTACTGTTGTCGAGAGATCATCTTACTATTTTTGGGTTTCACTTTGGTGTCAATTCTATCTCTGAGGAAGTTATGGGGTTTTCTCCATTTATGGTTTCCCTGAGGAAAAACACTATGTCCATTGTCTCTTGTGTTTGATTGATGTGATTGTTGTTCTCTCAGTTAAAGATCCTAATGAAATGCTAGCTTAATGTTTAAAATCTAACATGGTATCAGAGCTAACTTGAGAAGAAGACACTGTGCAGCTACGGGAACTATGGATTCTTATTTTGTGGATCTCTCTCGACAGATTTTCATCAAAAGTAGGGTGGAATAAATCTCCTCCCTGGGGCGCATCTTTCTGTTGAAGCAGAATCCAAT
Organism: Pseudotsuga menziesii; assembly: GCA_001517045.1. NCBI lineage: Eukaryota > Viridiplantae > Streptophyta > Pinopsida > Pinales > Pinaceae > Pseudotsuga > Pseudotsuga menziesii. Next base: position 279,534 of record LPNX010049080.1, on the reverse strand, counting down.
TCTGAGGTTTTTCACTTTTGGACCTAACACTGCTGCCGAAAATTAGGGCTTTTCACAGAAGAGGAATTTTTCAATGATCCCAAGAATGGATTGATATCCTCCCCAAAATAGAAGTTAGGGCTCAAATTCAAAGCATTTGGTTGGACAAAACTTCGAAAAAGAAAAACCCTAATCTACTCCTGAACCAGCACTGCAGGATTTCAGCTCCAAATCCAGATCCAACATCTTGACCTGGTAAGATCTAAATATTTTGTATTTCCATTTGAGGTTCTCAGTTAAGATGTCTCATCATACCAAGCTTGATGAAAAGATTCAGGGATCTGGTAACTTTCGAGCTTGGAAGTATAGGATCTCCCTGGTCCTAGAAGAAAAGAAGATAGACTCCTACATCCATGATGAGGTTCCAGTTCCAGAGGGAGATGAGGCCAAGTCCTTACATAAGAAGAAATTGGTTATGGAAAAGAGGATCATTGTATATTCTATCAAGGATCACCTCATTAGAAAAACAATCCTGTAAGAAGGGATTCATCCAGACTCAGATGTTATACATGCGGTGAATTAGGACACTTTGCTAGAAATTGTCCCATGAATATGAATGGATACAAGAAGAAGAAGAACTACAAAAGAAGACATCATGCTCACACTGCTGAGGATGATGATCCTCCAAAGAAGAGGTTAAAACAAGAAAGTGATGACTCTTCAAGTGAAGATGAATATGTTTTGATCTCCAAGAACTGTCACTCATGGAAGCAAATATTGGCTTATTGACAGTGGGGCTTCCAAACGCATGACAGGATTTAAGGAATCCTTTGAGAAACTATCTGAAAATAATTCACCCCATAAGGTGAAGCTTGGGGATGACTACCAATATCCCATAAAAGGTAGTGGTGAATCCTCCTACAAGCTAGACTCCGGAAAGTCTATAAAAATGAAGGATGTCTTGTTTCTACCAGGATTGAAGAAGAATCTTCTATCCATATCAGCATTGGATGCAAAAGGCATGAGGGTTTCATTTGTAGATGGCCAAGTCCTCATGTGGCCAAGAGGAAAGACTATTGATGATGCAATAGTGATTGGAGAATAAGAAGGAGGTTTATACAAACTGAAGGGCCATCCAGAACAAGCTATGGTCCATGACACAGTAGAGCCAAATGAACTTTGACATAGAAGGCTTCAAGACATGTGCATTACAGAGCACTACCACTTGCACACAAAGCTATTGAAGGTATTCCAGAAATCCAAGCAAAACATGAAGGGGTCTGCAAAGGATGTGTGAAAGGAAAGAATACAAAGAAGACATTTCCAACTAGCGAGATCAAGGCAAACGAAATCTTGGAAATCATCCACTCCGATGTATGCAAACCAATGTCATCAAGTTCACTAAGCGGGTATGTATACTATGTTTCTTTCATTGATGATTTTTCTAGGAAGACATGGATTTACTTCATGAAGAACAAATATGAAGTTTTCAGCAAGTTCAAGGAATTCAAAGCCTTGATCAAGAACAACACAGAAAAGAAGATCAAGACCTTTTGATCAAATAATGGCGGAGAATTCACATCAAATGAATTCAAAGACTTATGTAAAGAATCGGGGATTAAGAGGGAGTTGTCCACTCCTTATAATCCACAATGGAATGGGGTTGTAGAAAGGAATAATAGAACTATCATGGAAGCTGCAAGAGAAATGCTTCATGATAAAGATCTTCCTATGTAATTGTAACTTCAGAATGTATTCACATGTATTTCTTATGTATTGTAACCCGATGTTTATTCCGAGATGTATTTGTAATGTACTTGAGTCATGTCATACCCCGATGTTCCTATCGGGAAGTTTCTTTAATGTAAACAAGTGATGTCAAGTCAAGGTGGTTAACTCTCCTATTGTCTAAGGGTTAAAGTTCACATAGTTTCAGGGCACTAGGGTTACTAGACTCACCTAGTGAAGTCGGCCCTAGTTGGCTTTAGTCAATTCAGGAATTAGTATAAATAGAGAGCTAGCCTCTCTATTTATCACACACTCACTCACACTCAGTTGTAGCGCATAGCTGAGGAAGAGAAAGACACTGGGGCAAGGAAGAAAGAGGTTACTGCTGTCGGGAGATCATCTTCCTGTTTTTGGGTTTCGCTTTGGTGTTGATTCTATCTCTGAGGAAGTTGCAGGGTTTTCTCCATTTATGGTTTCCCTAAGGAAAAACATTGTGTTAATTGTCTCTTTTTTTTATTGTTGTGCTTGTTGTTCTCTCAGTTAAAGATCCTAATGAAATGCTAGCTTAATGTTTAAAATATAACACAATGCGCCTCTTCAGTAACTTTACCTTCTTTCAAATTTGGTCGTCTCCGAGTCAGTCTCATGGTTGTTTCATCACCTCAAAATAAACTTTTATTCCATGTTTCATGTCGATGATGTGGGAAACATCATGGCCCTCCTTCGATGAGTCTATTCCTGTTGAATTTAACACATCATCATGGAATTAGACTTAGAAACCAAGACAAGTACCTTCAAGCCTGCATGCCTCAATGGAAGTTTTCCTCGTTTTCAATAGTAGGTTTTCATAAATGACCTCTGATTGGAAGATTCTATCAACTGTTCAACTCCAAAAACTTTATTCACACTTGGGAGAATGTACTGAGATACCTTGGGGATCATTGAAATCAATGGTGATTTCCCTCGCACTTGTTAAGAATATACATCAATGACTGGTAATCAAGTGGTTTCTACTATGTTCCACATCAAGACATCTATTCACATGGATAGAATTTTATCATTTTGGGATTGGAATGAAGACCCTGAATGGTTAGGTTTTCATCTAAAATCTAGCTATATTGAAGTTGTGACAGAGGGTTATTTGAAGTCGTGACATGGATCCACATTGTATGTTTGGTGGATGTGTTCAGTATTGCGTCTTAATAACATGTATCTACTTTGTATGTTCTATATCCATGTTATGTTTTCAACATTATTGTTCATGGATCTATAGTGTATTCTTAGTATCCATGACATAGTCATCCTCATGGATCTGCAATGTATTGGTATGCAACCATGATTGAGTCACATAAGTTAGTTACTAGTCTTATATCGAATGTAAACTCATCTCTCTTTTCCTCTGATACCAGATCGATTTCTAGCAAAGTATTTTACCTATCACATCCCTATAGCTTCATAATTTTGGGGGCATTCTATTTCACCTAAAATCTACACCGATGCCTCAAATCCCTCAAAGCACTTGGGTAAGGATTCTTTTGGACATTTTTTCCCACTCTTAGACTGGATAACACACCATTACTTCTATGACGGAGTGTCATAGAGGGGTGGAAAACCTTGTTCGTTGAAAATAGGCTCCAATGGTGCCTATACCTTGTTTTCAAAGTGCATCGACACACATACCCTCACTGCAAGAAGCACCAATAGGATTTAAAAGGAACAATGAGAAGTTTCAAGAAGATTCCAAGCAAAATATCTCATGGAGGATGTTCCTATATGTTAGGAAGAGATAGAACTCGACCTCCTATCCCATAGGGATCATTCCCTATCCTCTTCCCAAAATATCTCATCTCATATGAGCCTCCCTTGGCCTATAAAAGAAGGCTTCATGGATTATGTGAAGAGAGACCAAGGAGAGCATCCTTATGCTGTTGGATTGAATTCTGGTATTGAGGAAAAGTTGAGTGAGTGTTGTAAGCAAAGAGATTTGTGTGAGTACCACTACTACATTTCGATCCAAAATCCGACGGTTACTTCCGACGGCGCGTGGATTTTTTCTTTTAAACCTACCAAAAATCACAAAGTTCAATTATTTTTTTTAAATTGTGGTCATAAGCATCGCTTAAGCGACGGTTAGTCTCATACTCGTCGGTTAAGCGACGGATATTCTCTTAAACGTCGGTTAAGCGACAACACGGTTGTTGAATTGAGAAAATTAAACAAATAAATCTAGACTAAAGTTTGCTATCCACAATAATATTGTGTCGGTTAAGCAACGGATGTATCGGTTCAGTTATTAATCCTGTAATCCTTTAAACTCACATTCTCATTTGTCTGTCGGGTTGAGGGCTGAGATAGGGCAATATCCCCCATTGGATAGTAAGCTCTACTATTGCTTTCATAACTGCAGAGTCTTGAAAATTAATGCTTTCATGTCCATGGAATTGGCGTGGAAGAACGAAGCCAATGCATAGGAGAGACGTAGATCTCGAGCCACATTGGTCTGGCCTGAAGAAGATAACTCAGATAACGGACTTAGGGCTTGTTCCGATGTGTCTTGGTGATTGCTTTCATGTCCATGGAATTGGCGTGGAAGAACGAAGCCAATGCGTAGGAGAGATGTAGATATCGAGCCACATTGGTTTGGACTGAAGAAGATAACTCAGATAACGGACTTAGGGCTTGTTCTGATGTGTCTTGGTGATTGCTCTCTTGAACATGGAGTTGGTCGAGTGTCGATAGTTACCTTGAACCCTAAGTTGGTGTGACCTTTGTGTTAAGAATGAGTGGAGAATCCTTGAGTTGCCTCTGCGTGGAGAATCCCTTGACTTTATTTACAGAGATACCCTTCCAGATTTAGAGGAACATGCAGATTTAGGAGAGATTTCTGATCCATCCCCTTGTTTTAGGAGAGTTGGGGTTGTGGTTTCTGCTATTCAAGGCCCCAGATTGCACTATATTCACATCCCTGAATCAAACTCAACAATTTGGGGAACTGCTTGAAGATGTTGAAAATGCGGATGTCACATTTGATGTATCAGGGGAAAAATTTCATGCCCACAGAGTTGTTCTGGTAGCATGTTCCCCTGTATTTAAATCCATGTGTTTTGAGTCCTCTGGGGAGTGGAATGACAAAGAAATTAGCATCGAAGGCACAAGGCCAGAGGTGTTTAAGGTGAGCTTTCATTCTTCCTATGATTATGGAATTGTGCTTTCTCTTTATTTTAATTTTGGAAGATTGGGTATTTTCCTTGAGCTTGTAATTTTTTTCATTTAAAGGCATTCTTGGATGAATGGAAATTATTTTGCATTATATGTATATACTGTAGTGTATGGGAGAGGCTTATGTTTACAGGTTATGCAGAAACTTGTGGACAGTGAAGGGCTTTCCAAAATGTTCGACGAGAGTGGGGTTGTCGAGATGGTAGAGGTATATCCAGTTAGAGACCAGGGATGCATCTTTTGGTGGGAGCATGCCAACTCCCAAACCATCAAATTCATCGAGGGATATGGCAAGCAAGTAGTTGAATTAGAAATATGAGAAATAAACACCATGGGGAAAACCTAGACAAAATCAAACTGACCTTGGAATCTAATGCCTTTAATGGGTACTTGCAATAACAAGCAGACCAAGATAGGCATGTATTGAAGATCTCTAAAGCTAAGAAAGCTATAGGTGCACAAATTCAAGCAAGGCTCCACTAGGTTAAAGAAGGGTATAAAGGAACTTAGTTCTTTCAATCCCTCAAGTAGAAGCATGAGGCTGAAAATAGTTATCCTCTCAAAATTGTCAAAGGCTGGCTCATAAGACACCAACAGATCTTAGATGAATCTGTTCCCAATATAAGCAAGTTTTCATCACCAACAGGCCTCGGAATGCACAATGGTTTGCCTTGAATGAATGCCTTCAAGTTGTTCTAGCCAAGCTTTCACCTTAAGATAGTAATGCCTGTGAGCTTAATCTCTCTTTCAAAGAGCTTGAGCTTAATTTGGTTTAGTAGTGTTGATGACAAAACCATTGACCTTGATGAGCTGCCTTGTGAATTTTGCAAATCAACCTGGGACTTTACTGGCCCTACCTTGCCCCTACTCAAGGTATATGACAAAGGCCTTTATTTTAATACCTTGGGCACTTTTATTTATCAGTGAAACAGCAAGTTGATCCCCCAAAAGTAGGGGGGGAATTGGAAATCCATCACCCTTTTGACAATTGCTTATAAGGTTTTAACTAAAGCTTTCAAACAATCTATCCCAGCCAGTGTAGATATCTCTTAGCAATCTGGGAAGGGATGCATAGGGGCAGAAATTCTATCCAGTAAATACTTTTCATGAAAATTGATTTTCAGAAAGCCTACAATAGAGTTGACTGGTCCCCACCCTCTTCTCAGATGCCTTGGCTTAATTACTTTGATGTTTGACTTTGAATCGATAAGCCTTAGAGGTTGCCTTTGGGCTTTACAGGTCAATTAGGCAAGGTTGCCTTATGCTATGTCTTAGTTGGCAAGGTTGCCTTGTGCATCCAATCTATATGACTTAGTTGTTGGTGCTTTAGGTTACCTTGTGATACTTAAAAGCAACATGGGCCTTATAGAAGGAATTTATCTTTCCCACTCTAAAGGAAACAATTTGTTAATGGCCATTTTGCACATGACTCTCCTCACAATCTAATTAGATGGGGAAATAGTGAAAAAACACGTTGTATACTATCAAAGTTTTCTGCAATGCCTCTGGTCTGACGATTCTATAGAGGAAAACTTGCTCCTAGTACTATAACCAGACCACACAAGAGCTCCCACCCCCGATCACCCAGTATCAGTGTTCTTGTATTAAGACAAGAAATTTTTAGATTCCTTGGTGTTCTCTCCCATTTCTAGGCCACTCTTATTGATATGTAGAATTTTGTCCTGGCTATGAAATGAAACTAAATTCTTGGTAAACCGTGTGACTCTTATTGCTAGAATCCAAGTTTGCACAAAGATTCTAGTCAGGATATTGTCGGTTTATTAATCCTCTTGCCAGTACCCCTCTAAGATTATAATTAGTTGACCTCAATCTCAGGAACCTTTTATGATCACCAAGAAAAGGTAAAAAAGGCACTTGTTAAGTGGGGCATATGTTCTCTTAACAAGGAAGAAGGTAACCAGAGATTTATTGACATTGTTGAAAAGGCAATTGTATCCTAAACAACATAGATTGTTAAAACCATGGAAAGCAAGAGGAGCAGAAAAATGCTAGCAAGACACAGTCTTACCTCATGCTCTCCAAGCCTTTCTTCATGAATGTAGTCACTTCCATAACCCACATTACAGTGGGAGGTATTGAAAATTTTCAATCTGTATTGATTGTCTGAGAGATGTGCAAGCCCTTTCTCAATTGGAGAGGTTGACAGTCCATCAAAGGTTACTGAGCAAGTCAATTGTCGATTCGGTGGGTGGAAAATTTTTCCCACAATAACTGTTGTTTGGTAGAATATCCCTGGTTCAAAGCCAAAAGGATTTAGTAATAAAGGCCTTGGTCTCCTCTTAGACCTATATGACTATAAAAAGCACAAATTTAGAGCTTAGAAGACCTTAAGCAAAAATTAGTCTCAAATCTCTCAACAAATCCATCCTTCAAAAGAGTTTGTGAGCTTCTGCCTCAAGAGATCTTTCCAAAATTTGTGATCAAGGATTATGTCAATTGGTGGAGCAACTTGGCTAGGAAATTATCCAAGCCCCTCTATCCAAATTTTCCTTGCACACATACAGATGCTTTCAAAACCATGCAGATATATAAAGGCTCTACCTCAATGTATTACAAGGCCATTATAGCACTTCTAAGAAAATAAGATTTTTGGTCGTCTAGGGCTGAGGTGTGCAGAATACATATATACACAATCTGTTGGGGGCTTTCTAAATTTTCTTAGAGACTAAACTTCAAAAAATTACAAAGATATATATTTATTTTTTAAATTTTCAAATATTTAACCCTCCCTCTACCCCTTTTATGGGCAGATGTAACAGTGAATAACCCATTTGTTCTCAATCCCTTGCCTTTCTTCTTCAAACTAAGCAACAAATTCCTCATCAACATCTCCTGATGTGGCATCAATTGCCCTCTTGATAATAGGCTTTATTGTGGACTCACCATTTGCCAACTGAACTACAAAATTGAAGTATGCTTTCATAGTAGGAACATCAAATGACAGGAATGCCTTCTCTAGACCCACAAGCAATGCATCAAGAATGTGATCACAAAGTTCTCTTGATTTTGAATCAGATGAAGGAGACACCAGAGAATTAATAAAAGCAATAGCTGAATCTCTTACTGAATTAGAGACTCCTGTTGGAAAATTACCTACAGCTGATTGAGCAGTATATCCTAGCAGCATTTTTTACATGTAGGTGGTGAGAATTGACCCTTATCTAATCAACAAGTAACCCTTGAATCCATGACGGAAATAAATCTTGGGAGAATGAGTATAATTTGTATCCTCTGAAATCTTGGTCGCATTAAAGACCAGATCGGGCCCCAAGTGGATGAAAAATCAAGTCCTTCAGTCTTGATTAATAGTTTATTTCAGAGCATTAGTGGTGATGGTATTTAGGATTGTGAACTTCTTGTCGAAAAATACCCGACTAAGAAGGTTTTAGATACAACCACTCATTCCATGTTTGTTCAAGTTGAGAATGAATTCTTTGCCAAATGCTTGGGGAATTGAATATGAAAAATGATGAAATTTTGCCTCCTAATCAATATTTTGATCAAAATTGTAGCATGTTTTTGTTGAAAGTGAAATGCTTCATAATTACGTTAATGCTATGCTATCCCATGACACATGTAAAACAGTGAAAGAATAAAACCACATTGTCATTGATGATGTAGTGGTTTTAGAAGAAAATCCTAGGAGTTTCCAGGTCATGTGTGGCAAATGATCTCGTTCTTTCATTTATAATGAAGTTTAAGTTCAAGATTTTTATATTAACTGTTATTATTTTAGGTTACCCTTTACAACCCTCCAAGTTTGTAGTTATATTCCAGTCATCTGAGCTTGGTAGCAAACAATTGTTTATTTTGGAGCAAATGATAACTCTCCAGTATCCAATAACTTTATATTAATTGTCTTAGGAGGCCATAGGTCTTGATGCTGGACCTAGGATTGTACAAAAATTGGTTGGCCTTGGTGATAACAGGACATCCAATATTGTCAAACAGGTGGCAGGGTTGTGTTAGGGTTTGCTGCATCTTGCATGTGGGATTCATTGTTCTGGATAATAATGGTCACTCTGCAATTGAAATTTTGTGTGGCTAGCATTGGCTGGATAGAGAGGTAGGTGTGGCCAGATTTGGGACTAACTCGTCAGACTGCCTGCTTGCCATGCCAGGTTTCTCCTCCAATATCACATTAAGGATGTGGTTCTCAAGTGTTTATATTGATTCTCTCATGGCATGTTTCTAGGGTATATCTATGTTCCTTTTTAGTTGGTTGTTGGAGAAAAGTCTAGGTGTATCTCAATGGTATGGTGGAGTTGCACTTCCATGGTGTGTAACTAGCTCCCATTGTGAATTCACTGTACCTTAAGCTATTTGCTTGGAATGGTATGTTTGCTATTTCTTATTAGGTTGTTATTTTTGCTTCTGCTGTAGGATTGTAATATCCTGTTGTCATTGGTTTTGGATAGCACCTCTTCACTGTCGTAGGCATCATAGCCTTGCTCAGTCATCATCTTTGCATGGCATTGGTTGTTGTTTGAGGCAGTTTGCCCTGCTTTGGTTCTTTGTCCAAATTCCTTTGCTTTGGCTTCTATTTTCGACATTTTCTTCTCCTTTGACTTACCCTTGCCATGTTATTCAAGACTCTCTACCTGCAGGTTTCTAGAATGGTATGTTTGCTATTTATTATTAGGTTGTTATTTTTGCTTTTGCTGTAGGATTGTCATATCCTGTTGTCTTTGGTTTTGGATAGCACCTCTTTATTGTCACAGGAATCATAACCTTGCTTGGTTATCAGCTTTGTTTAGCATTGGTTGCTATTTGAGGTAGTTTACCCTGCTTTGGTTCTCTGTCCAAATTCCTTTGCTTTGGTTATGTTTTCGACATTTTCTTCTCCTGTCTTACCTTTGCCATGTTGCTCAAGACTCTCTACCTGCAGGTTTCTAGATTCTTTATCTTTGTTACATGTTTCCCCACTCTAATGCCTTCCAGGAAAATTTCAGGAAAATTTGAGATGGAGAGTCATGGTTTTTGGTTCTAATCCTGCAGGAAGACGCCCCTTGCATCTCTGTTGGGTAGTTCTTCTTTTTTTATGCATTATGCAAAGGGGTCTAGTGATAGGAATATATTTTTTTGAAGAGTTCCGAGTGGTGACAAAAGCAAGAGAGATATGAATCCTAGATTCCAAGACTACTTCCAGATGAAGATCACTTTGTATGCTCATGACATTAGTTTCTTTTCATATGGTGGTACAAGTACAACTAGGTGGTTTGACATCTGGTTCTTGAATTGGCTGAGCGTGGGACCGTGGATCAGTTGTCTTTTCTTACAGCTCCAAATGGTGGAAAGTGGTTCACTAGATATGAGAAAGGAACAGGTGCCTCTTGATTCTACTGTTCACATGCCCATATCTATAGAAACCATATTCAAAACCTTCCTTTAAGATCACTTTGCACTAGATCATGCTTCCTGTGCATTAGCAGTTACTGGTATTTTGGCTTATGATTTCCATGGTAATGCATTGCTCTTGCAGTCTATCGTTCAATATCCAAATCAAAAACAGGTTGATTTGTCTCCTTTTAAACTTCAGTGGCTCACCTTAGACAGCTTGAACCTTCAAATTTGCTATCTTCAATGTTGCAGTAACCTAATTTCTTTCTTAACTGGAAATGGGTGGGCAGTCCTCTTTAGAAGCAGAGAATCTTAGCAATTTAATATTTCAGGTGTAGGCTTAGGAGTCTTGAATTCCATCAATTCCACTTTGGATACTCTGTCTTCCAAGCTGTTGCTCCCTAGTTTCTCCATGCATTACTTTTATGAAGGCATGGACATTTTTACCAAAATCAAGAACAATACACATCATTTGTTAGAATTTAAGGGCCAGTTATATTAAAAAAGCATAGTACATGCTGGCTTAAAAAAGTAAGCCAGCGCTGTGGTAATTGCAGCTCCAATAGCATATATATATAAATTGAATTACCATCCCGTAGGGAAATTACAGAACTCGGTTTTGCTATTTGTCGAGAGCATGATTGTATACCAGATGAACATTATGTGCAAACATTGCTAGCTGTAAGTATTTTTTTCCTTCAGCAAGGAATCATTTTCTTCTTTGCAATTATCTTCCTTTCTCATCATAGTTTGAAAACTTGTTTAATATTCCCATTTTTTTTGGAAACAGTGTAGTTGTTATGTTTCTCGG